>JANAVB010024999.1:11569221-11799335 GCA_029216955.1 Iris pallida | reverse complement strand
CAACTTAATACCTAAAACACAAAAAATCCCAGAAAGCCCCTGGCTTTCCTCTCCCATGCAAACCCCTCTCCCTCCCATTCCGGTGACCACCTCCCCCCCTCCCTCTCCGGCGACCACGTCCCCCTCCCTCTCCGGCGACCACCTTCCCCCCTCCCTCTCCGGCGTGGTGGGAGTCGGGAAATGAGAGGAGGGCAGCGAGAGAGGAGGGGGGGGGAGGGGGTGCGGGTTGCCGGAGGGTGGAGGGGGAGCGTGGGGGAGGGGGAGGGTGCCGGGGGGCGACGGAGGGGAGGGGCAGGCGGGGCGGCGGGGGGCGGAGGGGAGGGTGCAGGCGAGGCGGCGGAGGGGGAGGGTGCAGGCGAGGCGGGCGGGGGGGGGGGGGGAGGGGGTGAGGGGGTGAGTGGTAGTTTTAAAATTGGGTAAGGGCATTATTGTCCAAAAAATTATCTGGGTATCAAGTTGTTACAAAAAAAGTTTAGGGTATCAACTTGAAAAAGCGTAATAGTTGAGGGTATCAAGTAGCAATTAAGCCTATTATATATATATATACAAATACATGTATACATATATACATAAATATATATATAAATAACAAAAAAAAGAAAAAAAAAGAAATGAAATAGAACAGCAAGGGGGGATCGAACTCGGCCCTCTGGGTCAGGTTCTCAAATTAGGTCGTGCTGGCCAGGGGGTCAGCCCGCAGCTTGTGTTAGGGTTAGGTTTCCGTTTAATTTATTTAGGTTTTAGTTAAATAACAGTAAACCCGATAAATCGAACCTGTGTCCTGACAGTTTGGGACACAGGAATCTACGTGTCCGTGCTATGCATGACACGTACGAGTTCAGTCTCGCGTGTCCGAGCACTGGGTTAGGGTCGTCGTGTCCTGACGAGTCACGTACGTGAAAACGAGACACGCACGACACGATTCGAGTTCTGCGACTCACGTGTCCGGCATCTTGATGGAGTTCGAGGGTGCTGGAGGCGGCTAGGAGCGTCGGGGCAGTGGCGCTCAGGTGGGCTGGACTCTCCTCAGCGCGGTGAGTCGATCGGTGGTGGTTGTGGGCGGCGACGGTCGTCGTGGGGGCTGGACGAGGGTTCGTCGGAGCTAGGGTTGCGGTGAGGTTTAATTGGGGAAGACGAAGGATGTGGTAGGCGGAGATAGGTCGTAGTGGTGGTAGTCGAGTTGAGGGGAGTGGGAGGGTTTTTATAGGGGGGTCGAGTCGGTCGGGCTGGCCGAAAATGGCGGGGGCAGGTCGGCGTGGCGGTCGTCGGGCAGGGAGTGGGTGAGAGGAGAGAGAGTGTGATCGTATGGGGGGGGGTAGGTAGATTAGCAATTAGGCCCCCGTTGTTTTTAGGATTTATAATTAGGTCCCTAACAGTAGCTAAATGCAAATAAAATTTGCATCCCGCACCAAAAATATTTTAGCAAATTACAAATACTTATCAAAACAAATTAAATATTTGCAAACTGTTATAAAATATTTTAAGTAATTACAAAACTAATTAAAATATTTTTATTAATTGCAAAATGATATTTTAGTATTTAAAACTCATTTAAAACTCATTTAAAAATTCTAGAAAAATTCCTAAAAATCATAATAAATATTTTAAGGCTAAATATGACATTTAACAACTAAATAATACTAATTAAATAAATTTTTGAAAAACAGGGGCTCACACATCCAAGCGAGCTCCGCCTGATTGTAGTTGTCACGCCTCGCTCCCGTAGGAGCGATCGTCCTCGCTAAGGCGTGATACCGCACGAGCCTAGATTACGCTCGTACAAGATGGATTCCATAACGATCGATTTTAGTGGCTGCGACGGGGTCATCGCACAGAAGTTCCATGCAGAGACATTGAATAATAGCAGCGGAAAGTAGAACCAAACACAAGTTATTCAAAAGAAGCTCTTTATTGATATTGAAACAAAAGTTACAATAGGGCACAAGGCCAAGATTACTAGTTTCTCAAGCTCACATTACAAGTCACTCAGCTCTCTCTCATCTTTCAATACATGTCTTGAGCCAGCGGATGCTTTAGAAGGCGACGTCCATACATTATATCCCGTATAAGTCTTGACTCCATGCGGTCGCACGCTTCGAATCGCTAAGGAACTCCGTGCCTTGACGCATCCAAGTGAGCTCCACACCATGAGCTTCTACCTGTCCTGCACATGAAGACTATGTGGGTGTCAGTACTCAACTGTACTGGTGGAATGAGTTCCTCGCCCACCCATACAAAACCAACACGTTTGATTTACTTCGTGCAACATAGTCCCTTTTTTATTGTCTTTCTACTCTTGCCTTAGGATCAGTTTTAGGATCGACGCCTTGGCCTATTTTGTGCCTCAATACCATCCCGTGCTTGCAACAACAACATTAGCCCATACCTTGCCTCTAGACCCTTTTCGTGCTAACAACGTTAACCTATCAAGTCGTATTTGCTTTTCGGCCCAAAATCATAGACGCAACTACACGATGAGACTCCATTTCCGTATGACCGTGCTACCTTCTTCATTGTGCCGTGCCTCGCCACTCAATGTGACTTAACCATGTCGCCGCCTCGCGGCCCTTGCTATTTTTATCACCAACTAACCCAATCAAGACTTCTGAACTTATGTCGACCAACCTTGCCTTGCGGCGGTTCCTGACTTAAACTCCAGACAACTCAGATCCAACAAATCCAACTTATATGCCAAGACTTATGACTCAACGCCACACCCCTGTGCCAAGCATTTCGCCTATGTTGAAGCCACATCTTAGGCCCCAAGCAACGTGTTCTAACTTGTATACACCTTCGACTAGATTCAATTCCAAAGGCATATGCACGGATAGCCGCTATTTTGTCGATATCTATATGAACACGGGTCACTGGCATGACAAGCCATCCTGGACTCATAGCTGGCGTATAGGATGGTCCGATCAAAGCAAGTAGCGAGCCCCAATGAACGTCTACCGAATACCTGTTGCCTCTACCTGGCACAGCTATCCCTGTTTTCTTCTAGGCCGGATCGGTCCTGAGGCCCCAGGTTGTCGATCCGAGAAAACCTTTTCTTCCTTGTACAAGTTGTCCATGACCATGCAAGACTCAATACAAACTGACGTCTCACACAGTCATTCTTCTTCCAATGTTACCATCTCTATCAAAAACAAGTTCAAGACTTCTATCCTTGAGACCCCTCGACGACCCACGGTCGCGAGCATTCTTTCCTTGTTACCCTATCATTTGGTTCAACTCATGAACGCCTATTTGATAGTCCTTTCTCAAAACTCACTTTGAATCAATTGTAGTCCTTGCTTTAAATACTAAGTCCGTGCATCGTGCCTTAAGCCAACCGTGCTCTACGCGACACTCCTGTCCAAGTCGACGGGCCTTGAGATCGTGGGACTACTTAACTTTGACAAACCGCGAAAGAGCGGGACGGTACTTGTAATGTCTTAGGTCGTCCGACATAACTTTGCCTAACTTAACTTTGCAACAACTTAACGAGCAAAGGCTGTGTCAAGCTTTGCCTTAACGGATCGTGTCGTGCACGCATCCAACTTGAAAGACCAAGTCACTCGGGTGCCTAGACTTAGGTCACAAGCCGCTCAACGCAACTTAACTCATGGGCAAGCCAAGGCTATGCCAAGCCTTGGACGACGGGACCGGGCATGCTTTATGAAGCATTCATGCGGGCGACGCCTATGACTTAGGCTACGATCATAACTTCGCCTACTCAACCAACTTTCCTTCTTCCAAGCCACGAGACGAAGGATCGAGTGTCATTTTCAAAGCACGCCACGCACCAACTCTAAGCCGACCGTTGGACCTTTCCATATTCTAACTCAATTCGACCGGTCGAAATTATTTCCTTTAGCTATGTGAATTCGTCTCTTTTATTATCAAGCCTACTTGTACAAGTTAAAAACATGCGATTTATTATGTGAAGGCTAAGATGAGGTAAGTTCACCGAAACTACCCCACCTGAGCGAGCGGTCGCTTTGACCGAGCGATGTCTTCGAGCAGCCGTTGTAAGGCTAAGTTCGAACGCCGTCGGCGTTCCGAATCCTTCGTTTGACTGAGCGGGCGGGGCACTACATCATACACCACTCAGAAAAAGTTTTGTCCTCGAAACTAACTGAGTACTTACTTATTGACTTATCTTTTTACTCAACATTCAAGAACTCTCGCATACGCTACGCCTATGCGTTTCCTTAATCCGAGCCACGCTCGTGCTACCTACAATCCTTTTCTTCTAAACTCACGATCTCAAAACCCTCGACACTTTCCCGTTCCTCAAGTCTCACTTGATTCAACGTATCACTTAGTTGGATCGTGCACATATTCTAGACATCCCCAAAATACATGTATTTCAGCCAAGCCTCGTGATAAAGAATCCACCATCACCACTCGAGTCGGATCATGCACATATTCGGGCGTTCCTGATATACATGTATGTCAACCGGTACTCGCGAGTGGTACCTCCACAAATCCTATCGCATCGTACTCGGATGTCTGCCTAACCGCTAGGCTATGTCTTTCCGTCAGTACTGGAATCATAGTTCCCAAACAACGATATCAACACTAACCCCATCCTAAGGTCAAACCAAATCGATGGTACGGGGTTTTCTACCCAAGCTCGCATCACTCCGATTTCTAAACATCGAGTATCGATTTCCTACGCACATTCCAATATTCGTCGTACGGGGTCCGAGTCGTTCAGCAAAGCCATCCTACGATAACTCACATTTTAACCAATTCTTTGACATATCAATATCACTTCGTTCATCAAGCCATTTTGCATAGTCTATTTCTTCGAACATATTCGACATAATACGCCTATCAATCCTTCCAAGTCAAGCACGCTACGACACAATTTTTTGCTAAACCATAATTCACATTCCATACTCCCTAAGTCATTTATTCCAATTCACGTAATCGATCACAAGGTCATCTGACTTAACAATATGTTGCTCCCTGATCTCACGTGAGTCAGATTTTCTACGGTGGACATGAATCACCATGCACGCTCCCGCGGGATAATCATCCTCATCGGGACGTAACTCTTGTTCGAGTCTAGACTAATTCATTCTCGATGTGCGGATTGGACCTACTCAATCCTCAAGTTTATTTTATTCATCAATCGCAAGTCCTAACATCCTCAAAATTTTCCTTCGCATCAGACCGACAAGTCGAGACAATCAAAGTTACCGCATCCTGATTTTTCGAGTTCGATCATTCTCGCGACATGAATCACTATGTCAGCGCTCACGCAGAACAATCACCCCAAATTCGACGCAACGCATATGCGAGGCTAGAGTTGCGCTCACACAAGACAAGATCGTCGACGTTGTGGTTATCCGCGTAACCATCAAGACACAATCATTTTTGTCCAACATTCATCTCGATCAAAATCCTAAGTATAGCATCCAATCGAACAATAACACTTGCACGACCGCCATTCGTAGAGTCAGAGTACCCCCGAGTTATCGTATATCGATCTTTGATATGCCTCAATACCATCGGTGATATACGTAACCTGACGATTTTCCGTTGCAACCAAATTTTGAGTCGTACGAATGATGCTATCGTCCGACTGGATAATCTCCTCAACATTCAAATTCAAGTTCGATCATCATCCCTCGAGTCATTTCTAACATCAAATTCCTCAAACCAAAATTCGTGTATTGTTCATCCATCTATCTTAAGTCATCGACCAACATATTTCCTCAATTTGCATCAATCCTTTACTAACTCAAAACATCGAGCAACATTCAATCCAATCTTTAGAGTCATTACGTAATTTCAAAATTCTACTTTTCATGCACGCTATCTTCCCATCGTGCTAACTTTCTCTATACGATTTCACCTATCGATTCCCTTTATCAAGTCATCCGTTCGTTACACCTTAACTTTTCCTCGATTCAATTTCATCTACTCGCTCATTTTTGCGTTTAATACTTGCATAATCCTCAATCCCGTACACGTTCTGTATGCGTTATTTCTAATATGTTCGAATCAACACGTCAAACTTCAAGGCTAAACTTTATTCAATGATACTCACCCTACGGCTTTACATAATGCGACGCTTTCTGATAGACTCATCGACACCCAACATCCTCAATCGATCGATCGACATTCCTGAGACTATCGCATACACCACTCAGGAATGAAGTCATTCAACAAATCCTCAAAACTATCATTCGAATTAAAATCGACTTCTTCAAGTTTTTTGTTCGAACTATTCCTCAATTTCCAAGCACGCTCATCTATATCGCATCGACGTTATCGTCGCTCGATAGCACCCCTAAGTCATCTCACTTTACTCAATCGAGTTCAACGCATTCTTGCTCGACAGATTACGAATCCTACACTCAACTTTACTAAGGTCGACGCAATCCTTGGTGTATATGCCCAGCCCGACTTAACCAACCGTGCTTACGCGAACCATCTTTTTGTTTTGTCAAAAATTGTTCTCCTATATTTTGCAAAATAGTTAGATTTATTGTATTGACATACCATGGGATATTTGAGAGAGAGCGCACCAACGATATCAACGTTGCGGAAGCAACGATTCAGAGTTTCCAAAAACAACGGAGTTAAAGAATTCAATCAAAAATCCCAGGACGTAAAGCCATGATCTAATACCATTATGTCACGCTCCGCTTCCTTAGGAGCGATCGTCCTCATTAAGGCGTGATGCGGCACGAGCCTAGATTGCGCTCGTGCAAGGCGGGTTCCATAACGGCCGATTTCAGCAACTGCGACGGGGTCGTCGCACAGAAGTCCCATGCAGAGACATTAAATAATAGCAGCGAAAAGTAGAACCAAACACAAGTTATTCAAAAGAAGCTCTTTATTGATATTGAAACAAAAGTTACAATGGGGCGCAAGGCTAAGATTACAAGTCTCTCAAGCTCACTCAAGCTCAAATTATAAGTCACTCAGCTCTCTCTCATCTCTCAATACATGTCTTGAGCCAGCGGATGCTTTGGAAGGCGACGTCCAAACATTATGTCCCGTATAAGTCTTGACTCCATGCGGCCACACGCTTCGAATCGTCAAGGAACTCCGTGCCTCGACGCATCCAAGCGAGCTCCGTGCCACGAGCTTCTACCTGTGCCTGCACATGAAGACTATGTGGGTGTCAGTACTCAACTGTACTGGTGGAATAAGCTCCTCGCCCACCCATACAAAACCAACACGTTTGATTTACTTCGTACAACATAGTCCCTTTTCGATTGTCTTTCTACTCTTGCCTTAGGATCAGTTTTAGGACCGACGTCTTGGCCTATTTTGTGTCTCAATACCATCCTGTGCTTGAAATAACAACATTAGCCCATACCTTGTCTCTAGACCCTTTTCGTGCCAACAACGTTAACCTATCAAGTCGTATTTGCCTTTCGGCCCAAAATCATAGACGCAACTACACGATGAGACTCCATTTCCGTGTGACCGTGCTACCTCCTTCATTGTGCCGTGCCTCGCCACTCAATGTGACTTAACCATGTCGCCGTCTCGTGGCCCTTGCTATTTTTATCACCAACTAACCCAATCAAGACTTCTGAACTTATGTCGACCCACCTTGCCTTGCGGCGGTTCCTGACTTAAACTCCAGACAACTCAGATCCAACAAATGCAACTTATATGCCAAGACATACGACTCAGCGCCACACCCCTGTGCCAAGCATGTCGTCTATGTTGAAGCCACATCTTAGGCCCCAAGCATCATGTTCTAACTTGTATACACCTTCGACTAGACTCAATTCCAAAGGCATACGCGCGGATAGCCGCCATTTTACCGACATCTATATGAACACGGGTCACTGGCATGACAAGCCATCCTGGACTCATAGCTGGCATATAGGATGGTCCGGTCAAAGCAAGTAGCGAGCCCCAATGACCGTCCACCGAATACCTGTTGCCTCTACCTGGCACAGCTATCCTTGTTTCCTCCTAGGCCGGATCGGTCATGAGCCCCAGGTTGTCGATCCGAGGAAACCCTTTCTTCCTTGTACAAGTTGTCCATGACCATGCAAGATTCGATACAAACTGACGTCTCACACAGTCATTCTTCTTCCAATGTTACTATCTCTATCAAAACCAAGTTTAAGACTTCTATCCTTGAGACCCCTCGACGATCCACGGTCGCGAGCATTCTTTCCTTGTTACCCTATCATTTGGTTCAACTCATGAACGCCTATTTAATAGTCCTTTCTCAAAACTTACTTTGAATCAATTGTAGTCCTTGCCTTAAATACTAAGTCCGTATATCATGCCTTAAGCCAACCGTGCTCTACGCGACACTCCTGCCCAAGTTGACGGGCCTTGAGATAGTGGGACTACTTAACTTTGACAAACCGCGAAAGAGCGCGACGGTACTTGTAATGTCTTAGGTCGACCGTCATAACTTTGCCTAACTTAACTTCACAACAACTTAACGAGCAAAGACTGCGTCAAGCTTTGCCTTAACGGATCGTGTTGTGCACGCATCCAACTTGAACGACCAAGTCACTCGGGTGCCTAGACTTAGGTCACAAGCCGCTCAACGTAACTTAACTCATGGGCAAGCCAAGGCTATGCCAAGCCTTGGACGACGGGACCGGGCATGCTTTATGAAACATTCATGCGGGCGACGCCTATGACTTAGGCTACGATCATAACTTTGCCTACTCAACCAACTTTCCTTCTCCCAAGCCACGGGACGAAGGATCGAGTGTCATTTTTAAAGTACGCCGTGCACCAACTCTAAGCCGACCGTTGGACCTTTTCATATTCTAACTCAATTCGACCCGTCGGGATTATTCCCTTTAGCTATGTGAATTCGTCTTTTTTATTATCAAGCCTACTTGTGCAAGTTGAAAACATACGATTTATTATGTGAAGGATAAGATGAGGCAAGTTCACCGAAACTATCCCACCTGAGCGAGCGGTCGCTTTGACCGAACGATGTCTTCGAGCAGCCATTGCAAGGCTAAGTCCGAACGCCGTCGGCGTTCCGAATCCTTCGATTGACTGAGCGGGAGGCACTACAGTAGTGCCCCATCCTGCTTAGTTAATCGGAGGAATCAAAACACCAACGACGTTTGGACTTAGCCATGCAATGGCTTGCTCGAAGACCCGTATGGTCGAGGCGACTCCTCGTTCAGGTGGATGGCTTCGATGAACTTGCTTCAGCTTGCCCTTCACACTAATAAAACGAAAGTTTTCAAATGCACAAGTAGGCTTGATAATAAAAGAGGCGAATCCACATAGCTAAGGGAATAATCCCAAGTCGGGTCGAAATGAGTAAGAATATGGAAAAGTTCCACGGTCGGCTTAGAAGTGTTGCACGTCGTGCTTTCAAAATGACACTCGGTCCTTCGTCCCTTGGCTTGGGAGAAGGAAAGTTGGTTTGAGTTGCCACAAAGTTATGAACTTAGCCTAAGTCATAGGCGTCGCACACATGAATGCTTGATAAAGCTTGCACGGTCCCATCGTTTGATACTTATCAATTAGCCAAAGTGTCCCTTAAGTCTTAGTGCATATTTCTATGATGCAAGGCTTGGTATAGCCTTTATTCGTCCCAACGGTTAAGTTGTTGTACGATTAAGTTAGACAAAAGTTATGTTGGGCTATCAAAGTCATAGCAAGCACTATCCCATATTTTCTGCGGTTGTCAAGTCACATAGTCCTATGATCTCAAGGTTCCTCATATAAAATATGACTTGGGCGATAGTGTCGCATAGAACACAAGTTAGTCTAAGGCACGAGCCACGGTCGGTTCAAAAAAAAGTTAGCCACGATCTATGGTACATGAGGAACACGTATTGTTCAAGTTATGCTTGAAGGCTATCAATTAGCCATTCATGAGTTGAGTCAATAAGAGTATGAAAACACTGAAAATATGCCGGCCAGTCGCCGAGGAAAGATGTCGGGACTGTAGGTCAGTCGTCGAGGCAACCCTGCTTTGGGCTCTGCAAAAGAAGTATGAAAAAGAAAAGAAGTAAGCAAAAGAAAAGTAAGTTGTGATGGTTAGGCCATGTATTTACGTTGAGTCTAGAAGTCCACGTAGGTGCGTGATCATTAGACAACTTGTCGACAAGGTTTCACACCCTCAATAAGGAAACCTGGGGCCACAGGACCGTATCGGCCTAGGAGGGGAGCAAGGTAGTTGAGCTGGATTGTACGCTCAGATGATTCAAGGCCTTCGACGGGGCTCGCTACCCTCGTCGGACGTCTTGTCTACACCAGACTACATGTCTAAGTAGGCCTGGGGGGCCGTGATCTTTTATATAGATAAGTTGTTGTGCTAAGCAGCAATTCACATGCACGGTGTCGTTCGAATCAAAAATAGTTCAAGCACGGCACGAGTTGAGTTAACATGGTGTAGTTTCTTAAATGCCAGCCATAAATCGGTGCATGCTAGCAATGAACCGGCACGGAAGGAACGAGTTATAGTAAACAGCAGCCATGAATCGGCGCGTGCCAGCAATGTATCGACACGGATGGGGTGTACACGATTGCAACACCATTATGGAGTCTAATATTTGGCTATAGCAAGGACATAAGCTTCAGCATGAATGTGGCATCGTGATTGAGTCGTGGCGTCGAGTATTAAGTTGTTAGCATAGAGTTGCATACGTCGGATTTGAGTCATTTCGAGTTAAGTCAAGAAGGGCCGTTAGCGAGTTCGATTAAGTAATATTCTGTTGCTGGGCATGACTTCGATATATTGAGGCACGACTACGCTGTTACGGCACAAGTATAGGCAAGACTAAGTGGGAAAGCACTGCCTCAATTATATTGAAGCACGAATAAAGTTTATGGCACGACCAAGTTGTTGCATTCCAAATATGGGCCGGAAGGCAAGCACGAGTCAAAAAGTTGACGTCATTGACACGAGAAGGGTCTAAAGGCAAGGTGTAAGTAAGTTGTTGGTACAAGGCACGATGATGGTCTAGAGACACAATTAGGCTAAGAGTCCCCGTCTTAAAATTGATCATAAGGCAAGAATAAAAAGACAATCATAAAGGAATTATATTGCACAAAGTAAATGAACATGTTGGTTTTGTATGGGTGGGCAAGGAGCTCACTCCACCAGTAAAATTGAGTACTGACACCCACAGAGTTTTCATGTGCAGGCACAGGTAGAAGCTCGTTGGCACGGAGCTCGCTTGGATGCGTTGAGACACAAAGTTCTTTAGCATTTCGAGGCGTGCAGCTGCTTGGAGTCAGAACTTATATGAGATATAATGTATGGACATCGTCTATCTGAAGCATCCGACGGCTCATCAAATGTGTATTGAGAGATGAGAGAGAGCTGAGTGACTTGTGTCACCCTCACTTTTCTCAGTTAGGGGTAAAATGGTAATTTTCCATTTTATAATATTTTTGGGAATTTTATTTCATGAATATTATTATTTAATTATTATAGGAGTCGGGTTCGAATTTCATCGCATTCCGAGTTAATTCGGGACCCCGGTGAATTTCGACTTGAGCTGTAATTAGCCTGTTAGCTAACCATGGCCCACCACACTAAACTTTAGGGTTTAAGAGTTTGGACTAGTCCCCCATGAGTAATTTAGTTTAATTATAATTTTTATTTATTTTTAGCAACTTCCTAAACCTAATTTGGAATTTATTTAATATTAGGCTTAGGGAGGGGCAAACTTGTAATTTACAAGTGCCCCTCACCACCATGCCATGGCCGGCCACCTATAGCCCCCTCTCTCCTTCCTTCACCACTAAGTAACTCACTCTCTCTCTTCCAAATTAATTTCTTCTCAAAGCCTTCTTCTACCTCCAACCTACTAATTTAGGTATGTTCTTAATTTCTAAATTATTTCTCTTTTGCATATAGTTCATTTACAATAAATGGAGAGGAGAAGATTCTCTACCATTTGCCCACAACTTTGTAGGTTTTCCCTAGAAAAATAGGTTGATGATTTATTAGGATTTAATCATTTTGAGAGTGGTATATATATATATATATATATATATATATATATATATATATATATATATATATATATATATATATATATATATATATATATGTGTGTGTGTGTATTTATATATGTATTTGTATGTGTGTAGAGGAGGGTGATAATTGTGTCATGAGGATGAGAGTGGTGAGGATGTGTGTGTGTGTGTGTTATATATATATATATATATATATATATATATATATATATATATATATATATATATATATATATATATATATATATATATTATTTTTTTATTTTTTTTATATAAATACACTCATATAACTATATATATATATATATATATATATATATATATATATATATATATATATATATATAGTTATATGAGTGTATTTATATATATATATATATAGATATTAGTGTATTTATATATATAAATGGATGTGCGTATATGGATGTGTGTATATGGATGTGTGTGTGTTATATATATTTAGAGGGATGGATAGATATCTAGATAGATATATAGATAGATATCTAGTTATATATATGTATATATATATATATATATATATATATATATATATATATATATATATATATATATATATATATATATATATATATATATATATATATATAAAAATATATATATATATATATATATAGGAAGAAATAAGAGGAGATGAAGAAGAAGATGAAACCCAGCAGCAGCTTGCTGCAGCAGTAGCAGCAGCTACCTGGCAGCAGCTGCTGCCAGGAAAGAAACCCCCCTAGTGTTTTGGCCTATCTAACCCCCCCTTTACCTATATATATATGTATATGTATATATATATATGTATATATATATATATATATATATATATATATATATATATATATATATATATATGGTTAGAATCGTAGAGAAGAGTAGAAGAAGATTATGGAATGAGAAGTTAGAAAAGAATTAGAAGTTAGAAGGAAGAATTGAAAGAAGTTGGAAGAATAGGAAGAAAGCTAGAATAGGAAAAAGGGAAAAACCGAGTTAGAGGGCGAAACGGAGCTCGGAGTATCCGATTGAGTTGAAACTTGGCGTGGGGCATGAATACGTGATTTAGATTTTGTGGGTAGGCTTTCGGGTGGAATTCGGGGTTGTAGGGCGCCGGTATCGCGCCGTATCGGTGCGTATCTTGAAATATTCAAGATTTTGACAACGGGCCGTATCATGGACCGAATGTCCACGTTACCTAGGTATTTTGATAGATATTATATATATAGGCTAGTATCATACTACCCTAGGGAGATCGGGTCAAAATACCAAGCGTAGGTAGGCTAACTGGATAGTTGCCGAAGCTAGAATTTTATCCTTTTTAAGGGTAAAATAGGATATTGGCCTACGGCCAAGATATGAGTTTCGAAGTCCAAGATGGACTTGGATATGGGTTGTAGAGGTTGGTAATAGTTAGGAATAGTCACCTAGACCTAGTCTTGGCCCCGGTTGACCACGGTTGACTTTTTGGACCAAAAGTCAACTATGGGTCAACGCTTTACCCAAATTAGTCCCAATTTCCATTAGACTTGTGTAGTTGACCAAAAGTCAACTATTAGTCACCATTGACCCAGGGTTGACCAGGGTTGACCTAGAGTTGACTAGAGTTGACCAAAGTTGACCAGTTGACCAAAAGTCAACTGTAGGCCAACTCTTGATCCCGTTTGACTTTCTTCGACTTGTTTTGACCCGTGATGACTGGTATGACCTAGGATTGACTTGGTTAGGCTTAGATTGACTTAATATAACTTGATTTGACCTATATTGACTTGACAGGACTTAGTGTGACTCAGTGAGACCTAGTTTGACCTAGATTGCATATCATTCATTGTAAATCATTCCTAAACTTGTTTAAACCTAAATTAACTTACAGTATCTCATATTTAGGTCTTCTGATACCGCTCTGAGCATTGATATACCATACATCTCAGGACAGCAGGCGAGTACATTTACTGATAGTTTTTATTGTCTTGATATTTGCTATATCCGATTCAGTCGTAGTGTCTTACTTGATTCTCAGACACGATAGTTCACGGACTAGTATTGTCGGATTCCTGTCATGAGATGTCATTCCTGGATTTCTTGGGATACTGGTACTTGCTTAGTCTTGATTCTCGTACTTGTATTGACGCCGATTCCTGAAGAGGACTTGCTCCCCTCTTTGGGAATCCCGTGTCATGACGTGCTATGTCCGGATCCGTATACTATTCGGGGAATGGGGAATATTATAGATAGTGTGATCAATGTCCACCTTGAGTTACTACTTGTATCATAGCTATACCCTCACCTCATGATGGGTATAGCCTGACCTGTGCTACTACTTGCTCCATAGCTTACCATCCCGGCCGGGCCGAGTCCACGTACTTGTAGCCGGTCGGCTGGAAGCCTGATTCTTGACCCATACCGATCACATTAGGCTATAATGTTCGAGGCACATTTTATATTTACTTTTCTTGTCATATATCCTGTTCTGTTCTATATTCAGTACTTTCTCACCATGCATGATATACAGTTACTCACATGCTCTACATGCCTTTATATTGTACCTTGATTGGAGACTAAGTTCTGCTCGGGAGAAGAGTTACAACCCCGGTCCTTATTTGGTTTAAGGGTTGTAACTCGGCTTTCGAATGGTTCCCAAGTCTTCATATATCTTTGTCTCGTAGTTCATTATACTGTCTCTTATAGAACTTTTCAATTCACATGGAACTGCTGTTAGTGTTTGTACTTGCTCATTTTCCTGACAGGATACCGTTATAATATATTACAGATGATTCTGATGCAGACTGCTCGACCTATTATGGGCTCGAGTCAGATGGAGTAGCCTTAGATCGTGGCCTTATAGTAGAGCCACTAGATTTTGTACTTCCAGAGTAGTGTAGGTTAGCTAGGTTTGACTGGACTGCAATCCAGCTAGCTTATCAGACTGTAGTTCTATATTCTATTTTGATACCCTGTGATGTATATATCTGGGCTTGTATTGGACTCTGCACTTGTTTACTCTTTCATCTATCATATGTCTTTTCTCTGAGCTATCTACCTTAGTTTTATTCTGTGATTGAGACTGTATTGCGATGTCACCTCCATTCGGAGAGTATATACTGTACAGGTACATTTTAACTGTTAGTCGTAGGTATTTATAGACGTTATATACAGCGTTCTACCGCCAATTCTGCGGCGTAGGCTGGACGTACCCACGTGCTCGTGCCCCTCATAAGGGTGCGGGTCGTGACACATTTTTGTGGTGGCCCACGCAGGTCCAGTGTCACAATTAGTGCGATCTCGTAATGATGCTCGACTTAGAGTACTAATTACGAGCCTGCGATTAGGACGTAGGACCTAGGACATGATAGGAGTTTCTCAATCACACCTAGGAAATTTCTGATCTTTGAATTATCATGATTATTCACCTTGTATTAAATTAACTGTCCTTCTTTGATAATCTACTTATGTGCCATATTGATCTCTTTGTTTCAATTCGTCTCCAGGATGACGAAGACGCATCCGCAGGCCTCTGGATCAAGTAGCTTGCCTGAGAGATCTGATCAGGCAGAGGAGGAGGTTCATGAGACTGCCCCCAGTGATTCTACTATTCCAGAGACCCAGGCAGTTGCACAGGTAGGTCTACCACCTCCACCCCAGAGGGTTACGGCCGTTCTTCCAGAGATACTGCCGCCAGCACCACCGATACCGACGGATACACATCACATGTTCCTTCTCCTTCAGCAGATGATGGAGACATAGCGGGCCCAGGCAGAGGCATCGCAGCGCCAGTCGGAGGCGTCACACCGACAGATCGAGATGCTGAGGCAGAGTATGGAGGACTCGTATCAGCTTGCCCTGGCAGCAGTAGAGAAAGTGGCACCGGGTACGGTGCAGGGCCCTACTGGCCAGCAGCCGAGCCAGCAGCAGTCCAGGCCGGGGACAGTGTTAGACTTTAGGAAGATGAGCTCCAGGAACTTCTCAGGCACGGAGGGCATCCTTTACGCGGACGACTGGCTAGAGGATGTAGAGCGGAGCTGGCAGAGCTTCCTAGAGCACTTTGGGTTTCGGCCGCAGCCAGCCGATTCTTCGACATTGCGCTGACATGGCACCGTACGGATCCTCGTGCATCGGTGAGAGGGCTGACTTGGGAGAACTTTCGGAGGCTCTTCAAGGAGAAGTTCTTTCTAGACGTGGCTCTTACATCATTGGAGGGCCAGTTCGTGGGTCTAGTTCAGGGGAACTCGTCGGTGGACGAGTATGCAGCTGAGTTCTTCCGCCTTAGTAGGTTCGCTCCCGGTATGATCCAGGATGAGGGGCAGAAGGCTCATAAGTTTTGCAGGGGACTTATTCATGCAGTACGCACCCGCACCTCGGGTCGCCGTGATGCGACGTTCGATCAGATACTGATGGACGCACAGATAGCAGAGGAGGACTTCGGCCTCAGGCCGAAGAGGAGCGGAGATACTATGGGGGCGAGTTTCAGTGCAGGACCGGCCAAGCGCCCCCACTTTCAGCAGCAGCAGCAGAGGCCGTTTCAGCAGCAGCCTCTATTGCAGATCCAGCAGGCACCGGCTCGTGCCCAGCAGCATCAGGGTCAGGGCCAGAGGCAGACCCAGCATTGTGCCTTCTGCGAGAAGACGGGGCACAGCAGAGATGTATGCCGGAGGAGGTTAGGCGCTTGCCTATTCTGCGGAGGGACCGACCACCAGCTGAAGGGCTGCCCTGCTCGGGCAGCCAAGGGAGGCCAGGACAGGGTGTAGCCGGCTAGAGGACCAGCGGTTCAGCATAGGGGTCCTCCACTCCAGACCCAGCAGCAGCATTTTGTCCAGCACCAGAGGGGAGCACCCGCGGGCAGGGTGTTCGCTTTAGCAGCAGAGGAGGAGACAGAGCCCGTGGGAGATGTTGTTGCAGGTCATGTTCTCCTAGATTCTTTTCCTGCTTTCGCCTTATTTGATTCTGGGGCGACCCATAGTTTTGTGTCTGTTTCTTTTGCTCTGAGACACAATATCATTGCTGAATATATGGGTAGGACTTGTAAGATTATGACCGGGGGAGTTATTATCCTGGTTAATAATATTTGCAAGGGGCGGAGAGTCACTCTGAGAGGCCGGGACTTGAGTGCGTGTCTGCTCGTAATGCCCCTATCGAGGTATGATATGGTACTCGGTATGGATTGGTTGAGCATGCACCATGCTAGCATTGATTGTAGAGGAGACAGAGTTCTTTTTAGGACGCCGGGTGAGCCAGAGATCGAGTTTGCTCGAGGAGCAGCGGAGCCGGAGGCTGGATTCTGTGGAGCTTTGTTGGCGGGACAGGATTTGCCACATCCGTTGATTGCTGAGTTCTCGGATGTCTTTCCCGAGGAGTTGCCAGGGATGCCGCCAGACAGGGACGTTGAGTTCTCCATAGACTTGGTGCCGGGCGCCGAGCCCATCTCGCAGCATGTCTATAGGGTGAACAACAGCGAGTTGATAGAGATGAAGAAGCAAGTCGACGAGTTGCAGGACAAGGGGTTCATCAGATCCAGTTCTTCGTCCTGGGGAGCGTCAGTCCTGTTCGTGCCGAAGAAGGACGGTACGTCCCGCATGTGCATTGATTACCGGACGCTCAACAACCTCACTATCAAGAATAGGTATCCTTTGCCGAGGATCGACGACTTGTTCGATCAGCTGAGTGGGGCAAAGGTCTTTTCGAAGATAGATTTGAGGTCCGGGTATCACCAGCTGAAGGTGAGGCGGGATGACATTCCCAAGACGGCATTTCGGACTAGGTACGGCCAGTACGAGTTTACAGTGATGCCATTTGGGTTGACCAATGCTCCCGCGGTGTTCATGAACTTGATGAACAAGGTATTCCATCAGTACCTTGATAAGTTCGTGGTGGTCTTCATAGACGATATCTTGATCTATTCGAAGACGCAGAAGGAGCATGAGGAGCACTTGAGAGTTGTGTTAGAGACTCTGAGGAGGGAGCAACTCTACGGGAAGCTTTCGAAGTGTGAGTTCTTCTTAGACCAGGTTGAATTCCTAGGTCATGTTGTGACCGAGCACGGGATTTCAGTAGACCAGAGGAAGATTTCGGCAGTGGAGTCTTGGTCTACGCCCAGTTCAGTTGCCGAGGTTCGGAGCTTTCTGGGTTTGGCTGGCTATTACCGGAAGTTCGTCCAGGACTTCTCGAGGATTGCAGAGCCGATAACTAGACTCACCAGAAAGGACGTGGAGTTCGTCTGGACTGATGAGTGTCAGGCTGCATTCGATGAGCTGAAGAGGAGGTTGACTTCAGCTCCGATCCTGACTTTGCCATCTGGGTCAGGAGGGTTCTCGATCTTCAGCGATGCTTCCGGGAAGGATTTAGGGTGTGTTCTTCAGCAGCATGGGAAGGTGATTGCCTATGCATCCAGGCAGTTGCGTTCTCATGAGAAGAACTATCCTACTCATGATCTGGAGTTGGCCGCGGTTATATTTGCTTTGAAGTTGTGGAAGCATTACCTGTATGGAGAGCGAGTTGAGATCTTCACAGATCACAAGAGCTTGAAGTACGTGTTCATTCAGAAGGAGTTGAACATGCGACAGAGGTGGTGGTTAGAGCTGATGAAGGACTTCGATATATCCTTGCAGTACCATCCGGGGAAGGCCAACGTAGTTGCAGATGCCTTGAGCAGGTATCCAGTTGCTATGTTCTTGACGACAGATCGTTACTTGTTGGCCGACCTGGATAGTTTGGGTATCGAGGTCATCATTCCGGGCATGGAGATCCAGATGTGGGGTTTGCAGATTCAGTCTGAGCTGATGGATAGAGTCAGGTCAGCGCAGTATGATGATGATGCCCTGAGGAGCATCAGGGAGCAGGTGAGGATGGGCTTGCTTGACGATTTCTCTGTAGCCGAAGACGGGTTGTTGCGGCACGGTACTAGGCTGTACGTTCCGCATGGAGAGCTTCGGGAGGAGGTTCTTCAGGAGGCGTATCGCTCTCAGTATTCTATGCATCCTGGAGCCAATAAGATGTATAGGGACCTGAGAGAGCACGTATGGTGGTATGGCATGAAGCGCGAGGTAGCTCAGTTTGTATCTCGTTGTCTTGTGTGTCAGCAGGTGAAGGCCGAGAGGCAGAGACCAGGTGGATTGCTACAGCCGCTACCCATTCCCGAGTGGAAGTGGGAGCACATCACCATGGACTTTGTATCTGGACTTCCACGGTCGCCAGGAGGGAAGGATGCGGTTTGGGTCATAGTTGATAGATTGACCAAATCGGCCCACTTTTTGCCTTTCAAAGTGGGTTTGTCTACGGAGAGGCTGGCTGAGCTGTATGTTCGTCAGATTGTGAGATTGTACGGAGTTCCGATGAGCATAGTTTCAGATCGGGATAGCCGATTCACTTTCCACTTCTGGAGGAGTTTGCAGGCTAGCTTGGACACCTCGCTCAAGTTTAGTACTGCTTATCATCCTCAGACAGACGGGCAGTCGGAGAGGACCATTCAGACTCTGGAGGATATGCTTCGCACATGTGTGCTAGATCTCGGGGGTTCTTGGAAGGATCATCTTCACCTGGTAGAGTTTGCTTACAACAACAGCTACCAGGCCAGTATAGAAATGTCACCATTTGAGGCTCTATATGGACGGAGATGCCGTACTCCCTTGTCTTGGGACGATATTGGCGAGCGGGCGCTTCTTGGGCCGGAGATGGTTGTGGATGCGGCCGAGAAGGTCAGATTGATTAGAGACAGACTCCGGGTGGCTCAGGATAGGCAGCGGCATTGGGCCGATAGTCACCGGAGACCGTTAGAGTTCGAGGTTAGTTTCAGTTCTTGTCATGTTTGTTGTGATTGTTTGTTAGTTGTGTGTTGAGTTTTTGTCTTGTGTCTAGGTTGGTGACATGGTATTTCTGAGGATATCCCCGACACGTGGTACTATTCGCTTTGGCGGCGGTGGAAAGCTCAGTCCGTGCTACATCGGACCTTTCACCATCTTAGAGAGGATCGGTGCAGTAGCCTACCGACTGGACTTGCCTACCAGGCTCGAGGGAGTGCACAACGTGTTTCATGTATCTCAGCTGAGGCGGTACATGGCAGATCCTAGCCATGTATTGGACCATTCAGCGATACAGGTGGGACCTACTCTTAGCTATCCAGAACAGCCGGTGGAGATTCTGCATCGCAGGGAGAAGGTGCTCCGGAACCAGGTCATACCCTTGGTTCGGGTTGCATGGAGACATCACTCTCCAGGTGAGTCTACCTGGGAGAGGGAGGACGACATGCGGGAGCGTTTCCCTTATCTTTTCGCGCCCTGAGTTATAAATTTATTTCCTTTAATTCTGTTTATAATTTCCTGTGCTTGTTGTCTTCAATTTCGAGGACGAAATTTTTTTAAGGTGGATAGACTTGTCACCCTCACTTTTCCCAGTTAGGGGTAAAATGATAATTTTCTATTTTATAATATTTTTGGGAATTTTATTTCATGAATATTATTATTTAATTATTATAGGAGTCGGGTTCGAATTTCATCGCATTCCGAGTTAATTCGGGACCCCGGTGAATTTCGACTTGAGCTGTAATTAGCCTGTTAGCTAACCATGGCCCACCACACTAAACTTTAGGGTTTAAGAGTTTGGACTAGTCCCCCATGAGTAATTTAGTTTAATTATGATTTTTATTTATTGTTAGCAACTTCCTAAACCTAATTTAGAATTTATTTAATATTAGGCTTAGGGAGGGGCAAACTTGTAATTTACAAGTGCCCCTCACCACCATGCCATGGCCGGCCACCTATAGCCCCCTCTCTCCTTCCTTCACCACTAAGTAACTCACTCTCTCTCTTCCAAATTAATTTCTTCTCAAAGCCTTCTTCTTCCTCCAACCTACTAATTTAGGTATGTTCTTAATTCCTAAATTATTTCTCTTTTGCATATAGTTCATTTACAATAAATGGAGAGGAGAAGATTCTCTACCATTTGCCCACAACTTTGTAGGTTTTCCCTAGAAAAATAGGTTGATGATTTATTAGGATTTAATCATTTTGAGAGTGTATATATATATATATATATATATATATATATATATATATATATATATATATATATATATATATATATATATTATATATATATATATAATATATATATATTTTGTTATATATATATATATATTTTTCTTATATATATATATATATACAAAATATATATATATATATATATATATATATATATATATATATATATATTATATATATATATTATATATATATATATATATATATATATATATATATATATAATATATATATATATATAATATATATATATATATATATATATATATACATGTGTATTTATGTGTGTGTATTTATATATGTATTTGTGTGTGTGTAGAGGAGGGTGATAATTGTGTCATGAGGATGAGAGTGGTGAGGATGTGTGTGTGTGTGTGTGTTTATATATATATATATATATATATATATATATATATATATATATATATATATATAGTTATATTAGTGTATTTATATATATATAGATATTAGTGTATTTATATATATAAATGGATGTGCGTATATGGATGTGTGTATATGGATGTGTGTGTGTTATATATATATATATTTAGAGGGATGGATAGATATCTAGATAGATATATAGATAGATATCTAGTTATATATATGTATATATATATATATATATATATATATATATATATATATATATATATATATATATATATATATATGAAGTATATATATATATAGGAAGAAGTAAGAGGAGATGAAGAAGAAGATGAAACCCAGCAGCAGCAGCAGCTTGCTGCAGCAGTAGCTGCCAGGAAAGAAACCCCCCCTAGTGTTTGGCCTATTTAACCCCCCCCCCCCCCCCCCCCCCTTTACCTATATATATATATATATATATATATATATATATATATATATATATATATATATATATATATATATATATATTATATATTATATATTATATATGGTTAGAATCGTAGAGAAGAGTAGAAGAAGATTATGGAATGAGAAGTTAGAAAAGAATTAGAAGTTAGAAGGAAGAATTGAAAGAAGTTGGAAGAATAGGAAGAAAGCTAGAATAGGAAAAAGGAAAAAACCGAGTTAGAGGGCGAAACGGAGCTCGGAGTATCCGATTGAGTTGAAACTTGGCGTGGGACATGAATACGTGATTTAGATTTTGTGGATAGGCTTCCGGGTGGAATTCGGGGTTGTAGGGTGCCGGTATCGCGCCGTATCGGTGCGTATCTTGAAATATTCAAGATTTTGACAACGGGCCGTATCATGGACCGAATGTCCACGTTACCTAGGTATTTTGATAGATATTATATTTATAGGCTAGTATCATACTATCCTAGGGAGATCGTGTCAAAATACCAAGCGTAGGTAGGCTAACTGGATAGTTGCCGAAGCTAGAATTTTACCATTTTTAAGGGTAAAATAGGATATTGGCCTACGGCCAAGATATGAGTTTCGAAGTCCAAGATGGACTTGGATATGGGTTGTAGAGGTTGGTAATAGTTAGGAATTGTCGCCTAGACCTAGTCTTGGCCCCGGTTGACCATGGTTGACTTTTTGGACCAAAAGTCAACTATGGGTCAACGCTTTACCCAAATTAGTTCCAATTTCCATTAGACTTGTGTAGTTGACCAAAAGTCAACTATTAGTCACCATTGACCTAGGGTTGACCAGAGTTGACCTAGAGTTGACCAGAGTTGACCAGAGTTGACCAGTTACCAAAAGTCAACTGTAGGCCAACTCTTGATCCCGTTTGACTTTCTTCGACTTGTTTTAACCCGTGATGACTGGTATGACCTAGGGTTGACTTGGTTAGGCTTAGATTGACTTGATATAACTTGATTTGACCTAGATTGACTTGACAGGACTTAGTGTGACTCAGTGAGACCTAGTTTGACCTAGATTGCATATCATTCATTGTAAATCATTCCTAAACTTGTTTAAACCTAAATTAACTTACAGTATCTCATATTTAGGTCTTCTGATACCGCTCTGAGCATTGATATACCATACATCTCAGGACAGCAGGCGAGTACATTCACTGATAGTTTTTATTATCTTGATATTTGCTATATCCGATTCAGTCGTAGTGTCTTACTTGATTCTCAGACACGATAGTTTACGGACTAGTATTGTCGGATTCCTGTCATGAGATGTCATTCCTGGATTTCTTGGGATACTGGTACTTGCTTAGTCTTGATTCTCGTACTTGTATTGACGCCGATTCCTGAAGAGGACTTGCTCCCCTCTTTGGGAATCCCGCGTCATGACGTGCTATGTCCGGATCCGTATACTATTCGGAAAATAGGGAATATTATAGATAGTGTGATCAATGTCCACCTTGAGTTACTACTTGTATCATAGCTATACCCTCACCTCACGATGGGTATAGCCTGACCTGTGCTACTACTTGCTCCATAGCTTACCATCCCGGCCGGGCCGAGTCCACGTACTTGTAGCCGGTCGGCTGGAAGCCTGATTCTTGACCCATACCGATCACATTAGGCTATAATGTTCGAGGCACATTTTATATTTACTTTTCTTGTCATATATCCTGTTCTGTTCTATATTCAGTACTTTCTTACCATGCATGATATACAGTTACTCACATGCTCTACATGCCTTTACATTGTACCTTGATTGGAGACTAAGTTCTGCTCGGGAGAAGAGTTACAACCCCGGTCCTTGTTTGGTTTAAGGGTTGTAACTCGGCTTCCGAATGGTTCCCAAGTCTTCATATATCTTTGTCTCGTAGTTCATTATACTGTCTCTTATAGAACTTGTCAATTCACATGGAACTGCTGTTAGTGTTTGTACTTGCTCATTTTCCTGACAGAATACCATTATGATATATTACAGATGATTCTGATGCAGACTGCTCGACCTATTATGGGCTCGAGTCAGATGGTGTAGCCTTAGATCGTGGCCTTATAGTAGAGCCACTAGATTTTGTACTTCCAGAGTAGTGTAGGTTAGCTAGGTTTGACTGGACTGCGATCCAGCTAGCTTATCAGACTGTAGTTCTATATTCTATTTTGATACCCTGTGATGTATATATCTGGGCTTGTATTGGACTCTGTACTTGTTTACTCTTTCATCTATCATATGTCTTTCCTCTGAGCTATCTACCTTAGTTTTATTCTGTGATTGAGACTGTATTGCTATGTCACCTCCATTCGGAGAGTATATACTGTACAGGTACATTTTAACTTTTAGTCGTAGGTATTTACAGACGTTATATACAGCGTTCTACTGCCGATTCTGTAGCGTAGGCTGGACGTTCCCACGTGCTCGTGCCCCTCATAAGGGTGCGGGTCGTAACACGTTTTTGTGGTGGCCCACGCAGGTCCAGTGTCGTAATTAGTACGATCTCGTAATGATGCTCGACTTAGAGTACTAATTACGAGCCTGCGATTAGGACGTAGGACCTAGGACATGATAGAAGTTTTTCAATCACACCTAGGAAATTTCTGATCTTTGAATTATCATGATTATTCACCTTGTATTAAATTAACTGTCCTTCTTTGATAATCTACTCGTGTGCCATATTGATCTCTTTGTTTCAATTCGTCTCCAGGATGACGAAGACGCATCCGCAGGCCTCTGGATCGAGTAGCTTGCCTGAGAGATCTGATCAGGCAGATGAGGAGGTTCATGAGACTGCCCCCAATGATTCTACTATTCCAGAGACCCAGGCAGTTGCACAGGGAGGTCTACCACCTCCACCCCAGAGGGTTACGGCCGTTCTTCCAGAGATACTGCCGCCAGCACCACCGATACCGACGGATACACATCACATGTTCCTTCTCCTTCAGCAGATGATGGAGACATAGCGGGCCCAGGCAGAGGCATCGCAGCGCTAGTCGGAGGCGTCACACCGACAGATCGAGATGCTGAGGCAGAGTATGGAGAACTCGTATCAGCTTGTCCTGGCAGCAGTAGAGAGAGTGGCACCGGGTACGGTGCAGGGCCCTACTGGCCAGCAGCCGAGCCAGCAGCAGTCCAGGCCGGGGACAGTGTTAGACTTTAGGAAGATGAGCTCCAGAAACTTCTCAGGCACGGAGGGCATCCTTTATGAAACAGCCTTACACGAGCGCAATCTAGGCTCGTACGGCATCATGCCTTAGTGAGGACGATCAGTCCTATGGGACCGGAGCATGATATCGATGAGCAAGTACCTGTGTATAACTATCGCTCTTCAAAATAGGGGTAAATTTATCATTTTATAATTGTTTTTTATTGAGGATATTATTTAGGAATATTGTATGTAATTAATTGTATTATTTGAGATTTGTTAGTTGGGTTAGAGACTAGTCTAGTTTTGACTTGTATTAGTGGTTCGGTTAGCTTAGACACTAAATCAGAGCCCAATAATTAGCAAGACATGGTCCATAAACCAACTCATTAAGATAGTACAATTAGACTAATTATTCATGACCATTTAGTTCATTAAGGGATTAGGACTTGTTCCAAATTGACCACAAACCCTTGCATTTAAATTGTTTAGCCAAATGACAACTTACAGGGCCATTTAGACTTTGTAAACATTTCCTAACCTAGCTACAAGTGGCTGGCCAAGCTAGGAGCCTCTCCACACTTCATTATTCATCTTTAAGCCTCCATCTTCTTCATTTAGAGCTCTTTCCAAAAATAGAGCTTCCCTCCTTTGTTTTCTCTCCAAATTTCACCCTTCCTCCACCAATCCTCGCATTCTCTCAAGAAGAAGAAGCCTACAAGGAATGTGGAGCTAGGAGCAAGGAGGAGAGTCTATTTGCTAGAGAAGTTCGTATCAGATTCGTGTCCATTGGATTGTTCATTGGAAAACCACTCCCAATATGTATAACTCTCTCTAACTTTGTCTTTTCAATCCAAATTTTGGTATGGAACCCATAGGAACTCACCCATGTGTAGGGATGATCCTTAGGAATGGTTTAGAGGCTCTATTGAGTCCTCATTTGGGAGTTTCATAAGGTTTTGTGCTACCCTTGGAAGAAATCCAAAGGTGACACACCAAGTGTTTGTAGGAATGTCCCATATACTAGTTTGAGCCTTGTTTCATGTTTTGATGTATTATTTGGATAGGTTTTACATAGTTAGGCTCTCTAGTTGGTTTCCTAAGGATTTTATATAGATATATGTATATTTCAGATACCACATGTAGATGAGTTCATGTATCCTAAGTTGGTGTGGTATTCCCTATATCTAATGATATTGGTAGAGGCGTTTAGCCTTAGATTGAACTGGAGCCTAGTCTAGACTTGTGTGCATGGGTATTGGGATCATGTACATTGCATATAGATATATATCTTATATTATGTGCATAGGTATATAGCTATATGTATAGTATCATATATATATATATATATATATATATATATATAAATGGCGAAGCTTCCAGGAGCTGGGCGTCCCCATGTGGGCGAACGGGCATCTCCCGCCCCTTTCTTCGTCTTAGGGTGGTGGACGGGGACGGCCGGCCCCAGCGGCGCCGTCGGGTGGTCGTGGCTCCCCCTACCCTCTTTCGGAGGCCCACCCCCTCCTTCTCGTCGTCCATTGGATTGGGCGTCCCCGATTTGGGGGGCCTTCCCCCCTAGCCGGTGGTCTTCCGTCGTGCGACTCACCCCCCCATCGACGCCGTCGCCGTCCCCGGCGTCGCCGGCGTTGGAAACGGCCGCCCGACCCTTTTCCACCAGCCCTTCCTCCTGAAGCATCCCTGGCCCCCCTCCCTCCTAGGCCCTCCGCCGGGCACCCCCGTCGCCTCGCCCGTCGCGTAGCCTCCCGCCGGATCGTCGCTCCCCCTTCCAGCCGTCTCTCTCGCCGCGCCGCCCCCTGCCTTGGTCGCGACCCCCCTGAGCTCCTCGCTCAGAGGCTTGTCCCCTCGCTTCCGGCCATGTCCGCCGGCCCCGCCGCAGCGCCGACCCCCCTCCCGGCCGCGGTCCCATCTCCCTCACCCTTCCCCTGAGGCGGTGCCCCTGCCCGTGGTGCACACTCCCTCCCGACGTTCACGCCGTCTTCCCGGCTCCTTTCGTGTGGCCGGAGCCCCCGTCGAAGCCCCCTGGCCCTCCGGTCCACCCTACTAGCTCCGGTGGCGGGCTAGGAGGGCCCCTCCTCCGCGGTGACTGTTAGTCTATTTGCAAACAATCGATGGAAAAACTCAGTTGCAATCCCTAAGAAGAGATGCAAAGAATGCAGTTGCAATCCCTAAAAAAGAGATGCAAATAATGCAGTTGCAATCCCTAAAAAAGAGATGCAAATAATGCTGATTGCGTAGCCTAAACGATTAAAAAAAAAATCGAATCGCGTTTGCAATAGCGGTTTCTCGAAGGCAACAAGAGATGATCAACAACAGTTGAGTCTCAGATTCTCGAAGGCAACAGAAAGAGGAAGGAAGAAGAAGAGCGGATCTCGCTGGGGTGTTGAACACCGGCGCTCAAAGCTATACCCGCAGTACGGATAAGCTCGCAGGAACCAGCAAGTTCAGGAGAACTTCTGGAACGCTCGTAAGTCAATATTTGAGACTTGAACGGGCTTCCTGGACTTAGCAGACTCCCTCAACTCTCTTCTTGGTGCATCTTTCAAAGGAGGCCAAGGGGCTCTATTTATAGAGTGGAGTTGAGACTTCACCTCTTCTCCTATCCGATGTGGGACTAAAATACCAATACTCAAAAATAGAGTTTGATATTTTAGATCATCCCACAATCAGCATAGAAGTGTGCCAGTCCACGCCTACCCCCCGAACCCTCCCGTGCATGCACGAGACATCTTGGAGTCCGCGTCCGAGTCCGAGTCCGCACAACAAAAATTAACTTGCATCCTTGTTGGATTTAATCCTTTTTCCTTCTAGGAAAATACTTCCACATGGCACAAACTTGTGCCCCACTACACCTCATGTGCATACCTCAACACAAGCAATGCATTATATTGAGATACTCACCATTTGGTGTAGCCGATGTGGGACTATCTTTTCTAGTCCAAAGGCAAAAACACCAACAATCCCCTACATATCTCAATATATGGGTTGAGCGTTCCCCACAGTGATTGTCCATCATGCATTAGGAGAGATGTCGCTACGACTTGAATCTTCCCGCATAGGTTAAATAACAGCATGATACAAGAATGGACTAAGCCTTGAATTCTGCACCATAACTGCAATTCTTCCTACTCACATAGTGACATCAACTGTGCTTCTGGCTGCACATTGAAGGCCTTGTGCCAGCCTGGTTTCAGTGTATAATTTTTGGGCGTCTACAAGTTTACCCTCAAGAGACGGCCTGATATCTCTGTCCATACACTATAGGTGAGTTCTATATAAAGAGTCATTGGCATGAAGCATTGCGCTTCTTTGCGGTGCTACGCCGCTATGACATGGCTGACAAAGCCAAGGCATTACCCCTACCTGGGAACCTCATCGTAGTGTCATACTACTGTAGCATGAGGTCTCAAGCCTCTTTGTAGTGCCAAACTACCCAGCATGAAGCCTTGCGCTCCCTTGTGGTGTTACGCCACTATGACATGGCTTGCAAAGCCGAGACTTTACCCCTACCTGGGTACCTCATCGTGGTGTCATGCCACTGTAACATGAGGACACCGGCCTCTTTGTAGTGCTGCCTACATCTCTTTATTACGATTATGCAACATTAGGCTACCTGCCTATATGCGGTGCTACGCCGCCTGTAACTTGGCTAACAAAGCCGAGGCATTATCCCTACCTGGGAACCTCATGGTGGAGTCACCCCACTGTAGCATGGAGTTGTAACACTCCTTTGTGGTTGTTGCGCCACCATGCTTCCTGTAAAGCATAACAGACCTTCACTCAGTCTGAGAACTCATTAAGGCATTATGCCATCCTTCTCACAGGATCAATTTTCCGTAGAAAATTCATAGTAGACAACAGTGGTTCTGGGTCCGAAACCCTTACATGTTCCGCAGAACAAGTGCCCACTGTTAACTAATATTTTTCCAGTCAATAGTCCTCCCTTGAATCAAAAAATTAGATATCTGGTAGATTTCTCTTTGAACCAATAACATAAAATTTATTGATAGGATTATAATGACACAATATTAGAATGCCTTCAAGCCCATCTTCCTTGCTGTGTCCTCGACCAGCTGACGCTTGAGACCCTTCGTGAACGGATCCGCCAGGTTTTCCTGACTCCGAACATCGATCACTGCAATGACGCCCCTTTTTATGAGATCGTTCACTGCTCTGTGCTTCAACCGCACAGTCCTCTTCTTCCCGTTGAAGAGTTCATTTGATGCCACTGCTGCTGCCGCCTGGTTGTCACAGTATATCAGAATCGCTGGTATCTGAGCCCCAACCATTGGAAGGTCATACATGAGCTCCCGAAGCCACTCTGCTTCATCTGCTGCAGCGTCCAATGCAAAGAATTCAGATTCCATGGAGGAGCGAGATAACATAGTCTGCTTCTTCGACTTCCACGATATAGCAGCTCCACCCATGGCGAACACATATCCACCTGTGGAATATTCGCTCTCCACCTCTGAACACCAGCTAGCATCACTGAAGCCTTCCACTACTGACGGATCTCCGCTGTAGTATAGTGCATATGTCTGAGTCTTCTTGAGATATCTCATAACACGCTTCACAGCTTTCCAATGCTTTACGCCTGGATTGCTCGTAAATCGACTCAACATTCCCACTGCAAAGGCTATGTCAGGCCTTGTGGCAGTAGTAGCGTACATCAAACTTCCGATGACGCTAGCGTACTCCAACTGCCTGACGCTCTCCTTCGAATTTGGCTCCAGTTTCAGATCACTCCTGTACGGTGTATCAATAATAGGAAGATCTTGATACCCGTAGCGAGAGAGCATCTTCTTAATGTAATGAGACTGTGACAGCGCTATTCCAGTGCCTGTCCGGATGATCTTGAGCCCCAAGATTACGTCGGCATCCCCCAAGTCCTTCATACTGAACTTGGTCGAGAGGAATTTCTTTGTCTCTGTGACGCAGCTTAAATCCG
The DNA here is from genome assembly GCA_029216955.1 of Iris pallida. Lineage (NCBI taxonomy): Eukaryota > Viridiplantae > Streptophyta > Magnoliopsida > Asparagales > Iridaceae > Iris > Iris pallida. Next base: position 11,769,418 of record JANAVB010024999.1, on the reverse strand, counting down.
TACCTAGGATTAGCATGTCGTCCATGTATAGACAAACGATTACTCCTCTTCCGTCAGCAAACTTCGTATAGACACACTTGTCTGTTTCACTGACCCTGTAGCCATTTGACCTTATCACCTTGTCAAACTTCTCATGCCACATTTTGGGAGCTTGCTTCAAACCATACAGAGACTTCATCAACTTGCAGACTTTGTCTTCCAGACCTCTGACGACAAAACCTTCTGGTTGTTGCATGTAGATCTCTTCGGTCAGCTCGCCATTAAGGAATGCCGTTTTCACATCCATCTGATGTATCACCAGCTTGTGTATTGCTGCTAAAGCAATTAACAATCTGATAGTTGTCATCCGAGCTACTGGAGCATAAGTGTCAAAGTAGTCGATCCCCTGCTTCTGAGCAAACCCCTTGGCCACTAGCCTGGCCTTGAACTTGTCAATGGTTCCATCTGCTTTCATCTTCTTCTTGAAGATCCATTTGCATCCGATGGGTCTTGCTCCTTCTGGTAGGTCGACCAATACCCATGTGTTATTGGAGGTGATTGAGTCAATCTCGTTGTCAATCGCCTCCTTCCAGAATATAGCATCTCTGGTCTTCATCGCCTCATCATAGGTAAGCGGATCTGCTTCCACATGATAGGTGACGAAGTCATCTCCGAAGTCTTTCGGCCTCCTCGCTCGCTTAGTTGACGGCTCAGCGAGTTCTGGTTCAGCTGGTGTCTCCTCGACAACAACTCCATCTTGGACTACTGGTTCGATAAAGATCTCTGTCTGCTCCGCACCCTCATTATTCTCCGGAATGTCCGCGAGAACAATGTTCTTGTGCCTTGCAAACTTTTCTTCAAAATATTCAGCATCGCGAGATTCGATGATATGATTTGACTCGATATCAAGGAATCTCCGAGCATCACTCTTCTCGGCATACCCCAGGAAGATCGCCTTAGTAGTCCTTGTCCCCAGCTTCTGAATCTTTAGATCCGGGAGCTTCACATAAGCCAGGCACCCCCACACTCGAATGACATTCAGGTTGGGTCTGACTTTAAACCAGAGTTCATGAGGAGTTATGTCGGAAGTTGCATACGGCACTCTGTTCAGAATGAAAGTGGCCGTTAATGCAGCTTCTCCCCAATAGCACTTTGGGAGACCCGCAGTCAACAGCATAGAATTCATCATCTCTGTCAACGTTCTGTTCTTCCTTTCTGCTACTCCGTTGGATTGTGGAGAATACGGAGCCGTCGTCTCGTTGATGATTCCATGTTCTTTGCAGAATGATGAGAATTCATGAGACCTATATTCCCCACCTCGATCACTCCTCAGCCTCTTGAGTTGTTGTCCAGTTTGCCGTTCAGCCTCGGCCCTGAACTCCTTGAACTTCTCGAATGCTTCGTCTTTAGATTTGAGTAAATAGACGAAGGCATACTTGGAGAAGTCATCGATGAAAGTAATGAAATACTTCATCCCGGCCTTTGTAGAGAATTATTTGAAGTCACAGATATCTGAGTGAACCAACTCCAGAAGATCTGTGCTTCGATGGACCCTGTGGAAGGGTTTCCTAGTGATCTTCGTCTGAGCACATATCTCACATTTCTCTACCTTACCCCCACACTTGGAGATAAGTCCTAGACTAGACATTTTGTTTATTCGCTTACAATGAACATGTCCTAGTCTATTATGCCACAACTCAAGAGAGTAATTCAAACTAGTGATAGCATTGACATTATTATGCTGGGTTACAACAAGCTGAATTTTGTACATTCCTTCAGTCTGAAAAGCTTTCCCGAAGAAAGTACCCTTCTTGGACATCACCATTTGGCCAGCATTGATGTCCATCCTCAAGCCTGCGTTGCAGAGCAGGCTCCCAGAGATCAGGTTCTTTGCGATTGCAGGAACATGCTTCACACCTTGAAGCGTCAGAATGTTCCCCGACGTAAGCTTCAGCTCCACCGTCCCGATCCCCAGTACTTCAGCTTGTGCCTGGTTCGTCATCATGACTTTCTCGGAAGTAGGCTCATAGGAGACGAACCAGTCCTTGTCTGAACAGACATGACATGTCGCGCCAGTGTCTATCCACCAGTCCAAGTCTGCCCCCACAGTTGCAACCTGTGCTATCATGGCAACCTGATTAGTAACCAAAGAAACCTTGTTAGGCTCACCTTGCTCTTTGGGCTTGGACTTGCATTCACTTTTATAGTGGCCCTTCTTGCCACAGTTGAAGCAAGTCACATGGGACTTGGACTTCTGTTGCTTGAATCCTGGACCCTTCACTTTCAGATTCGAGAAGTCCTTCTTCTTGTGGTGAGAAGCCGCCTGCTTCCCTTTGTTCTCTCTGGTGGCTTGAACCAGATTCGCCGTTGCTAGTTGCTTGGACAGGGTGTCCAACTTCTGTTGAGAGCGCATCTCGTCCTCAACATGAATCTCGCTGAGGAGATTATCCAGGCTAATCTCCATCTTCTTCCTATGCATCCTTGCATAGATGTTGCTCCATCATGGAGGAAGTTTTGCCACGATCCCTCCAACGACGAACTTGTCGACGAGGGGCATGCTATCGTCCTCCAGTTTCTGGCGCAGCTTCAGGAACTCTTTCACTTGGGGCAGCATGGTCTTCTCGTCTTCAAAGACCCATTTGTGGTATTTTTCAACCATGAACATCTTCGACCGGGCCTCGTCGTCGTCATACAGCTTCCCCACGGACTCCCAGATCTCTTTGGCAGAAGTCCTCTTTGTGTAGGACTCGGCCAGAGAGTCTTCCATGGAATTCAGGATCAGCAGCCTGCATATGCTGTTATCCTTTTTCCACTTCGTCTGCTTGCTCGTAGCAGCGGCCAGAACAGCAGCAGATCCTGTTGCTGGAACGATTGGTTCTTCCTCATCCAACACGTGATCAACATCCACGAGTTGAAGGTTCAGAGTCACCTTTCGCTTCCAGATCTGGAAGTGTTCGCCGTCGAATTTCTCCAACTTGTTAAAGCCGGTATCGACAAGCGAAGCACGAGTGTTTTCCATCGAATCGTATAGCTTTGAGATTGTTAGTCTATTTGCAAACAATCGATGGAAAAACTCAGTTGCAATCCCTAAGAAGAGATGCAAAGAATGCAGTTGCAATCCCTAAAAAAGAGATGCAAATAATGCAGTTGCAATCCCTAAAAAAGAGATGCAAATAATGCTGATTGCGTAGCCTAAACGATTAAAAAAAATCGAATCGCGTTTGCAATAGCGGTTTCTCGAAGGCAACAAGAGATGATCAACAACAGTTGAGTCTCAGATTCTCGAAGGCAACAGAAAGAGGAAGGAAGAAGAAGAGCGGATCTCGCTGGGGTGTTGAACACCGGCGCTCAAAGCTATACCCGCAGTACGGATAAGCTCGCAGGAACCAGCAAGTTCAGGAGAACTTCTGGAACGCTCGTAAGTCAATATTTGAGACTTGAACGGGCTTCCTGGACTTAGCAGACTCCCTCAACTCTCTTCTTGGTGCATCTTTCAAAGGAGGCCAAGGGGCTCTATTTATAGAGTGGAGTTGAGACTTCACCTCTTCTCCTATCCGATGTGGGACTAAAATACCAATACTCAAAAATAGAGTTTGATATTTTAGATCATCCCACAATCAGCATAGAAGTGTGCCAGTCCACGCCTACCCCCCGAACCCTCCCGTGCATGCACGAGACATCTTGGAGTCCGCATCCGAGTCCGAGTCCGCACAACAAAAATTAACTTGCATCCTTGTTGGATTTAATCCTTTTTCCTTCTAGGAAAATACTTCCACATGGCACAAACTTGTGCCCCACTACACCTCATGTGCACACCTCAACACAAGCAATGCATTATATTGAGATACTCACCATTTGGTGTAGCCGATGTGGGACTATCTTTTCTAGTCCAAAGGCAAAAACACCAACAGTGACCCCTGCACGGTCGCCCCTCGGCTTCCTCTTCTCCTCTTCCGGGGGTGAACGCCTTGCCTCCCTGTGGCCGACCTCCTCCTCCCGGCGTCCCCTGGCTCTTCCCCTCCCCTCCGGTTCTCGTGCACCCTGGGTCGCTCTCCCTCCGCCCCGGGCTCTCCTCCCTCGGCCGAGCCTCGGGCCGCCCAACCCCCGCTGCGGTTTCCCCCTCTCCTCCATCGCCCCCTGCTCCCGATGACCTCCCCCTGGCCTCCCCAGGTGGGGCCGAGTCCCCCTTCCTCCCTGTCGGTCCGGGTTCCCTCGCAGGGCACTCCCCCCGGAGTAGTTCCCCTCCGGCCGCCGTGGTTCACCTTCCAGCCGCCGAGCCCCCCCCTCCGTCGCCGTGGCCCGTCCTCGGGTGGTGCGTTGGTCCTCGGTCAGGGCGCCGAGCCCCTCGGGCGGCACGCCGAGGACGCATCGGGCCGTGTGAGCGCACACACCGAGTTTTCCTCGGGATGCTCGCTCCACCCGCTTTTTGCTTTTTCGTTTTGAATTCCGTGTTTTTGAAATTCAAATTTCTTTGGAAATTCAAACTTTAGCCCGTTGGGCTTCCTGCTGTTCCCCGCTTTCCATTCAATAAATTAGTTTTCTCAATATATATATATATATATATATATATATATATATATATATATATATATATAAAATAAAAAAAATATAGGTAGGTCTTGGAGTTAAGGTAAAGGGTTTTGCAGCAGCCTTACCAACCCATTTCAGTTGGGTGTGGTGATGCCATATAGAAATGGGGGCTTCCAGGTTTGTATGCATTGGAGGATTTCAAGTGTAGGGCTGAATGCAGGGAAGGGCCTTGGTCGAGACTAGTAGCAGTAGGAGTAGGTTTATAGGCAATAGAAGTTAACGGGTAAGGGTCTCTTGATGTTAAATGCTTCCATAAATCCTATATGGTGATACTTGAGTATATGTTGTATATATAAATAAACTAATTTGGTTATGTATACTACTATAGATATATTATGAGATATCTAAGACTAAATGGATACATGAATTGAGGGTTTTAAGGTAGGCAGTGAATAAGGGGATGGGTTTGGTTCAGTGCAACAGAAAAATAAGGAGAGGTCAGCCAAGTATTAGATGCAACTTGCATATGATACTTATATCAGATATCAACTGATATGATATCAGTTGTTTTGGACATATATAGGTTAGGGGTTTTGAGAGCAAGGTAGTCGAGCATACTAAGAAGGATGGGAAGCAGGACAATTAGCAAGGGGCTTTGAGTTTTGGTATCCAGAGATACCTTGCTGACAGCAAGCAAGGGTCAGGTAAAAAGAAAAAATTGCTAATGACTCAATAGAGGGAAAGGGTATCTGTAAATTTTGTTTGAATAGGAAGATAGGTATATATTTGGTTTGAGGGTATGATCATAAGATGTGTTGTGTGTTAGTGTGTATTTAAGGTGGTATCCTAACTGAGTTTGTGGTAGCAATGAGGTGTTGGCTGCTGCTTTTGCCAAGCAGTAACAACAGCAGAACAGAGAAGCTGCCTACAGCAGTGGCTCATGGCCATTGCCATCTCTGTATTGGGGTCTGCAAGCAGAGGGAAGGTATGCTGCAGCAGCATGCTGTAGTACCAGCAGCAGGGCAGGGGTAACACCTAGATTTTTAGCGGTGGCTTGATAAGTTCAAAATATATAGGAGTGTGGGATTTGGTATTTTCACCAATGTATCAGTAAGAGTATATGGTGATGCCAATTGTTCTAACCAATATTGGTATCAATTATCAAATGGATAGGTGTGTGGTATCCTAGTTTATGTTATATATATATATATATATATATATATATATATATTATATATATATATATATATATATATATATATATATATATATATATATATATATGATTTTTTAGTACTGCAATCGAGAGGGGGGAGGGGGGTATATATATATAGGTAAGGTAGGATTATATGGGGTATCACATTTATGTAATATACTAGTATGAGGATAAAAGTCTAAAGAGCCTACACTATACAAGAGCTACAAGCCTAAAAACTTAGATATAGGCTAAAACAACCTAGGATTGACTAATTGGACTAGTTTGACCTAGAGTTGACTAGAGTTGACCAATTGACCTAGAATTACCCTATTGACCCAGAATTTGACTAGTATGACTAGTTTTCAATCTCAAACATGTTATTGATGCAATGTTCCCTATATAGGTCTTCGGGATGTCGTATTGGACACTGTTGATATTCCACACCACTTACATGCGAGTATATTCTCTGATAATATTTCTGTTTTATGATTTCTATTATTCTTGTATTTAGTGTAGATATCCTTGTTCTCTTGACACATTGTTCATACGAATTGGTATTGTCTGGATCCCGTCATGAGATGTTATTCCTTAATTACCTTGGGATATCTTGTACCTCTTTGTTGTTCTTGTACATTATATGGACACCGATTCCTACGAAGGCTAGCTACCTTCTCAGAAAATTTTGTGTCATAATGTGTCATGGTTGGATTCACTATACTAGTCGGGGGCAGGAAGTATTAGCGTAGATATGTGATCAATACCCTTCTTGTATCAAGTCTTGGACCTTGAACAGTGTTAATCAAACACTGCACGTATGATTAACCAGGCCATAACTCTTGTATCAAGTTCCTAAGTCGATCACATGTTGAAACTAGTGCTAACTCACATCGACAGTAGTTTTTTGATTCCTGTACATGATATACATTGTTCTTTTGCTCTTACAATCATTTACAGTCTTGATATGTCTTACCATGTTCATGTACATATCATTTACCTTGTATATTCTCTCTATTTACTGCTACATATTCTTTATCGTCTAACTAGAACTGTTCTTGGAGATGTGCTCGTTCCATCGTGACTGGATACGTTGACAAAATTTTATAGACGACGGCGAGGACGAGGTCCTACCTACTATGATCCTTATGACATAGTGGGCGTAGACCGGGAGACCCTAGTCCAGCAGGGGTTAGTTCCAGCCGAGGAGGCACTAGTGGTAGCTCAGCTAGATTAGTTTTGTACTGGACTTTGTCTCCAGATAACACTTTGGCATGTTATTATTTTAGAATTTGTATTTGGGATTTTTGACTCTGGACTTGTATTATTTTTCTGAGTTGAATTTTCTGGATATTTTCATATCTTGTTGTCTTATTCTTTCATTATCATTTATCCTTCTTGGAATATAATGATTGAGTAGGTGATATTGTCATTACTTGTCCTCCGTTTGGAGTTGACCATATCGACAGATTTTGATATTATAACTGTTATTAGATAGTAGACCTAGACAGCGTTCTACACAGTTTCTGCGGTATAGGCTGGGGCGCTGTCATGCACTCGTGCCCCTACCCCGGGTACGGGTCGTGACACTGTGACCTGAACATGCAAACTGTTGGATGGTCAGTACACAATAGGGGCGAGCATTATTCGATTTTGGACCGAAAACCGAACCGAACTGAATAAGACATTCAGTTCGGTTTCAAAATAATTCGGTTCGATTTCGGTTTTGGAAATACAAAAATTTCTTATTCGGTTTCGGTTTCGGTTTTGGGTTTCGGTCCAAAACCGAAAACTGCGTAAGAATTATACAATTATATAAATACGCTTAATTTAAAAATGTGTATTTTGAAAATAACAATTCTATGTATTTGTTTTGAATTACAACTTTGATAATTTAACAACTATTTCAACTTTGTATGTAACTTTAAAATTCAACAAATGTGTGTATAAAAATTATAAATTTTAATATAATTTAACCATGATTTGAACTTTGGGTCCGACCCATTAATTCTAAACGAACAAACCTAACAAATCGAATTTATTATTCGGTTCGGTTTTGTCACTCCCCGTTCCCAGAATGCGTATTTTTATACATGTACAACTCATGTATATTTATTTAGTATTTACCATGTATTATCTTGTATTTAAATTCCTTTAATTTCATGTTAATTAATTATCTGTATTTTATTTTCTGTAATTTTATTTTCTGTAATTTATTTCTGTATTTTATCTCCTGCTTTTAACCTCTCTGCTTGCTTCGGGTTGGCCTTGGTTGGACCCGATCAAACCCGACCCAATAACTCCCACCTACCACCATCCTTCCTATTTAAGCTTCCATCTCCTTCTCTTTCCTCATAACTCTCATTCTTCACCATTACTTCTTCTTCTTCCTCTCATCACTTCTCCACCTACCAGCAGTAGCAGCAAGCAAGTGCAATCTTGCTTCTTGCTTGGAGAACCATTTTTATGGTTTATTTCTCTTCCTCTCATGATCCTGAGAGAGTTTACTACTTAGCATTTTTGATTTTTTTGGCTAGTTTTTGCTAGATCTAAGATATTGTATTCTCGGCTGTTCATGGGTTTTGATCTCCCAACTTAGCGTGAGTTTTAGGCACGCACACGTTCTTACGTGTCTGCGTGAATTTTCAGTCACGCACACGTTCTTACGTGTCTGCGTGGATTTTCAGTCACGCACACGTTCTTACGTGTCTGCGTGGATTTTCAGTCACGCACACGTTCTTACGTGTCTGCGTGGATTTTCAGTCACGCACACGTTCTTACGTGTCTGCGTGGATTTTCAGTCACGCTCACGTCTGTACGTGTCTGCGTGAATTTTAGTCACGCTCATGTTCTTACATGTTAGCGTGGATTTTTAGTCACGCTCACGTCTGTACGTGTCAGCGTGAATTTTAGTCACGCTCACGTTCTTATGTGCCAGCGTGACATTTGAGTTACGCACACGTCTTTGCGTGCGTCCGTGAATTTCTTACCACTTTTTATGCTCACTTGTGCGTGCATGAATTTCTTATCATTCTTCACGCTCACTTATGAGTGCGTGAATTTCCCTTCACGCTTACACTATGCGTGCCAACGTGAAACACTTTTCACGCTCACGCTGTTTACACGCTCACTCCAATCTGCTAGACTTGGCGTGACTTGTTGGCCTTAGCCTAGACTTGTTGGCGTGACTTTCTAACCAGGGTGTTACTATTTGCTCTATAACTTATTCATTTAATGATGGCATGATAATTCTCCTATTATATCCTTAAGCCTTTTTGCATGGACTTGATAATCATGACATGTTAATATTGTTAATATAGATTGTTATGTGGAATGCGCCTTGTGACCTAATTGATCCATGGATACCCAGTATGACTGGAACTTAACCTTGAGAATTATAGACTCGATCCCATGTAATACTAATTGACTTTCATGCCTTGTCACCATTGATGATAATGGTTATCTTGACTATAATTGATCATGCGTTCCTAGTTGGAACTAAGAGACTGGCTAGTCGTCTTATTGAATTGAATGAGTGAGACACGTTCATGTAATGAACTATTGTACTCGATTATCCGATCCCGAATATTGGCATACAGGCACATGCAGGCTTCAAATTATTTATTTAATTATTTATTTATCTACTTTACAAAAAACAGCATGTATACTTTATGGTCAAGGCATGATTACTCCGTAGTCAGATTTGATTGTTGCATCACGCTATGTAAAACCTACAACCTAGCCGCACGGATATCGTTGTAGAGTTGCGCATATCGTACCCCGTACGAAAGTACTCATTTGAATGACCATGATCCACGACATGGAACTTCACTCAACGTAGGGACTATTAAGTTAAATAAAATAATGATGGCATGGAGAGAATGGATTCCCGAGTTCTTACATGGCAGCCCTCTTGGGACTATTAAGTGCCCGACAGGCCGGCTGGTTCCCACAGATACTGTAAATCTGTCACACGGACAGGAAACAGTATCTGCTTATATTATTGTACATGCTATATTAACGACGGGCGTCCTGCTGGGACTCGTCTAATTACATGATTGGCGTAATTGATTGACTGGATAGACTAGCCTTGCTCGCACATAGTAAGAACAGAGGAATCCCTATTTGCATAATTCCAGGATAACTTGGGACTCACAATAGAAAGCTGTAGTAGTTGATTGGCCGTTCAAGATGATTTGTTTGTGTACTGTACCTACTCTGTTGCCTAACTGAGATGATCAGAATGTCAGGACATGATGGGCTAACTTATGTCCTTGTTTGGTTGGGAGGTTGGTTCGAAGTGTCGTGATGTTATATGAATCCTAGTGGAAAGCAGAGATCTATTATTATATTCTCTTACTTACTGGTTTAGTCCTTCATATCGTGCTTCCTTGTGGTACTTGCTATTAGAGGTCTAACCTCTCTGGTTTTGCATGGCCAGATTTAGAGCCAGTCCTCGAGGATCCAGCTTACTTCTACCTCCAAGATGGTCAATACTAGAGGAATGATCGCAGGAGGACTCTAGTGGGTTCCTTACTTCACCGCTCGTTTTGTTATTTACCTTATACTTAGCCGTTTAGCACCGACATGTTAGTCGGATTGTCTTGTACTTACTTTTGCATAATTGTAACTAAAGTCAGACTGCAGCTGATAACAATTGTGTACATGTTACTATACCATCTGGCTATGTTTTGTAAAGCCAGATCTCAAGAACATTTTGACTGAGCGTTTGGGACGCCTTACTGCTTATTCTCACATGTTCTCTATTTCCTGTTTCTTGTTTAAATGATTGAGACAATAGATGTGAAGTGACCATAGTAAGACTTTCATGTAGTATGCACCCCCTCGTCTGGTTAGACAGTATTGATCGTATTATATGGTATTCATCTACCCGTAATACGTAGCTGGCTGAGTCATTCCCCCGCTCTCCAGTATTCTGGTTTTGGGGCGTGACAAGGTTTTAGTGGTGGCCCATGCAGGTCTGATTTCAGACTTGTGGGATATTTTGATTTATATGATGTCTCAATCACACGTGTTCCCCCTTGATCTCATGATTCGTTATTCTCAACCCTTGCTTGACATTCCGGTATCCATTGACTTCATTGATCCCCCATGTCCGATCGTTTGATTGTTCTCTTGTCCCTTTTCTTAGGGGCACTTCGTCCGCATCGGTCAGAGCTGGCAGCAACAACAGGAGCAACATGGGCAACCTGACCCTGTTGATCAGCAACAAGGGCCGGCACTAACTCAAGAAGCTACCCAGGAAGAAGTGATAGTAGAACCAGCAGCTGGATCGCAGTATCCGGATGTTCCACCACCACCGACAGTTCCACCTACCCAAGCGGACACACCAGCCCTTCTGGAGATCATGAGAGGAATAATGGCTACTCAGCAACATCAGATGTTGGCCCAGCAGCGCATGCACACTCAGCTACAAGAGCAGAATGTGTTGCTCAACCAAGGATTGCAGACGGCTTTAGAAAGAGGAGTGAGGACTGATTCAGGAGCATCAGCCAGGTTTTGCAAGTACAACTCCCGCCGTTTTGAGGGCACGGAGGATGCCATCTCAGCAGATGTATGGCTTAAGGACATGGAGGCTATTCTGACAGCAGCTAAGGTATCGGCAGAAGAACGTGTGGATCTAGTGAAGTTGTTACTTCAGGATCTCGCACGTGATTGATGGGAATCAGAGGAAGTGGGCATCAGACGTCCTGTGGCTTGGGACGATTTCACTACAAGATTCAAGACCAAGTACTATGGGGTTGTGGCACGGTTTGAGCTACAACAGAAGTTTATCAGCCTCAGACAGGCTGGCAAGACTGTAGATACTTATGCAGCAGAGTTCTGCAGATTGAGTAGATTCGCCCCAGAGATGGTAGCGACAGAGAGCCAGAGGGCCATCAGGTTTCAGCAAGGGTTTCATTTTAAACTCTTGCAATTGATAGAGGGGCACAATTACCAAACTTTCGACGAAGTATTGACGGCAACTCGAAGGCATGAGATCACCATTCAGAGGCTTGCGACAAGGACTGGGGGTCAGAAGAGATCCCACAGTCAGATTGAAGGAGGAGGAGGAGCAGCGTCCCGAACAACAGTACCATCCACTGGCATTCATATCCACGATGTGGCGATACGAGGACCAGCACCACCACCCAGGCAGCAGCAACAGCAAGAGAGGAAGAACCTACAACCCCCGGCGGGCTGCACTTATTGTGGGAAGATGGGGCACACTAGAGATGTGTGTCGAACATTAAATGGACTGTGTCTGATATGTGGAAATCCAGACCATCGGGTTACCACATATCCCATGAATTCTAGGTCAGGAAGACCATGGCAGCAGTTTCCTGCTCTACCAGCACCAGGGGCAGGCCAGTATCGAGGGCCAGCAGTAGCAGTAATGCCGTTGGCACAGCGTCCGCAGGCTCAGATATTTTGGCAGCAGGGGCCGCCGATGCAGCAACACCAGCATAGACCACCCCAGCATCATCAAGGAAGGGGCCAGCAGCAGCATCAGGCTAGGCCGCAGCATGGAAACCAGCAAGGAGGTCGAGGGCAGGCATTCACTTTATCCTTGGAGGAGGCATTGGCATCGGGAGATGTTGTGGCAGGTAACATTCTCGTCGCCTCATATCCTGCAGTAGCATTGTTTGATTCGGGAGCATCCCATTCATTTATATCTGCACAATTTGTGACACGACTAGGAATGGAGTTCGAGGTATTACCAGAGAGGTTGAATATACTCACTGGTAATGGGCTCGTAGGAGTTAGTAGAGTTATTCTAGCGTGTAGCGTTGTAGTTTGCGGGCATTCCTTACCCGCCCGATTGATAGAATTTTCTGTTGGAAATTTCGACGTTATCTTAGGCATGGACTGGCTGAAAGACAGTCATGCGACAATAGATTATCGTAGAGGGAGTGTATCTTTTGATATTTCAGGCATGGAGCGGTTCACCTTAGTCAGATCAGAGGCAACTCAGCAGGAGCAGGAAGTAATAGCGGCAATGGAAGAAGTTCAGATTCCGAAGGTAGTTGAAGAATTTCTAGACGTATTTCCAGAAGAATTTCCAGGTCTACCACCGGTTAGAGATATTGAGTTCAGTATAGAATTGGCACAAGGAACTAAACCGATATCAGATCGAGTTTACAGAATGGCGGATTCAGAGCAGGCCAAGGTATATCAGCATATAGAGGAACTGAAGGAGAAGAAGTTTATCCAAGCTAGCGTATCACCATGGGCAACACCAGTGGTACTTGTGGGAAAGAAGGATGGGTCATCCAGATTATACATTGACTACAGGAAGCTTAACGCGGCAACAGTGAAGAACAAGTACCCATTACCCAGGATCGACGACTTATTTGATCAGTTGAGCAAAGCTAGAGTTTTCTCCAAGATAGATCTTCGTTCAGGGTACCATCAGGTGAGGGTTCGGAAGGAGGATATTCCTAAGACAGCAATTAGGTCGAAGTATGGGCATTATGAATTCTTAGTAATGCCGTTTGGTTTGACCAATGCTCCAGCAATATTTATGGATTTGATGAATCACATCTTCATGCCATACTTAGATCAGTTTGTTATTGTGTTTCTTGACGACATACTCGTATACTCTGCTAGTGAAGAGGGGCATGAAGACCACCTCAGAAAAGTGTTGCAGGTTCTGAGAGAGAACCAGTTGTATGCCAAGCCCAGTAAGTGTGAGTTTTGGTCGGATCATATTTCATTTTTGGGTCACATCATATCAGGAGCTGGAGTAGCAGTAGATCCCAAGAAGATAGAAGCAGTAGAAAGTTGGCCAGTACCCAAGACCGTAGCAGATGTACGGAGTTTCTTGGGATTAGCAGGATATTACAGAAGGTTTGTGTCAGACTTTGCAAGGCTTTCAGCACCCATGACCCGCTTGACCCGGAAGGATGTACCATTTGTTTGGTCGACAGAATGTCAGGCATCATTTGAGACTTTGAAGCAGAAGTTGATATCAGCACCTATTCTTACGTTACCAGTAGGACCCGGAGGTTTTACAGTATATTGTGATGCGTCAGGTAAAGGACTTGGATGTGTCCTTATGCATCATGGGAAGGTGATAGCATATGCATCTAGGCAGCTTCGGGACCACGAAAAGAATTACCCGACTCATGATTTGGAGTTAGCGGTAGTAGTGTTTGCTCTGAAGCTATGGAGGCATTACTTATATGGTGACCGAGTGGAGATGTACACAGATCATAAAAGTCTGAAGTACATCTTTACTCAGAAGGAACTAAATATGAGGCAGAGAAGATGGTTGGAGTTGATCAAGGATTATGACGTGGAGCTTCAGTATCATCCAGGCAAGGCTAATGTAGTAGCAGACGCTCTTAGCATGAAAGGCGGCGTATTTATGTTGACAACACAGAGGCATATCTTAGAAGACCTTCAGGAGATGGGCATCGAAGTTATACTTCCTAGTGATGTAGGAGTTCTAACAAGTCTGCAAGTTCAATCCGACTTGGTAGGCAGAATCAAGGCAGCTCAGGCACAGGACCCAAGGATTCAGAAGCTTAGGGCAGAATGTGAGTCAGGACTCAGGAAGGAGATGAAAATTCATGAAGATGGTACACTTAGGTTTGGATCACGTCTATGTGTGTCTAGTGGAGATATCAGACAAGAGGTTATGGCAGAAGCTCATAGTTCTCAGTATTCTATTCACCCTGGAGGGAACAAGATGTACTAAGATATCAAGCAGCATTTCTGGTAGAACGGAATGAAGAGGGAGATAGCTAGATTTGTTTTCCGTTGCTTGGTATGTCAGCAAGTGAAGGTAGAACAGCAGAGGCCAGCTGGGTTATTACAACCGCTTCCTATTCCGGAATGGAAATGGAAGCATATTACAATGGACTTTGTGACCGGTTTACCGAGATCACCAAGTGGTAAGGACGCTATTTGGGTAATAGTGGACCGACTTACGAAGGTAGCACACTTTCTTCCTTTCAGAGTAGGGAAATCTACAGAAAAGTTGGCAGAGTTGTATATGCAACAGATAGTCAGGCAGCATGGAGTCCCTGTCAGTATTGTGTCGGATCGAGATACCCGCTTTACATCACATTTCTGGAAGAGCTTACATCATAGTCTGGGTACCAAGTTAAGATTTAGCACGGCCTACCATCCGCAGACGGATGGGCAATCAGAAAGAACGATTCAGACTTTAGAAGACATGTTACGAGCTTGCACTCTAGATTTTGGAGGGTCTTGGGAGAGCCACCTGCACTTAGTTGAGTTTTCATACAATAATAGTTATCAAGCCAGTATCCAGATGGCACCATTTGAAGCACTATATGGTAAGAAGTACAGGTCACCGCTTGTATGGGATGATATCGGAGAGAGGAAGATGTTAGGCCCAGAAATGATTGTTCAGACGGTTGAAGTGATTAAGGAAATTAGAGAGCGACTTCGAGTTGCGCAGGACTGGCATCGTCATTGGACGGACCAGCATCGTAGGCCGTTAGAGTTCTCTGTTGGGGACCACGTATTCTTGCGGATCTTACCTACTCGTGGGGTCATTAGATTTGGCGTTCGCGGGAAATTGAGTCCGCGGTACGTGGGCCCATTTGTTATCCTTGATCGGGTAGGCGATGTTGCTTATCGTTTATCCCTCCCACCTTCGTTACGAGAGGTGCATGACGTGTTTCATGTATCTCAATTATGTAGGTATGTACCGGACCCAAGTCATGTCCTCGATCATTGGGAGCTGGTTGTTGGTACCAACCTGTCTTACGAGGAACAGCCTGTGTCCATTTTAGACCGAAGAGAGAAGATACTCAAGAACCGAACAATTAGTCTTATCCGTGTTGCTTGGGGTCATCACTCCTTGGGAGAGTCAACGTGGGAACGTGAGGATAATATCCGATCACGGTATCCACACCTGTTTGACTCACAAGGTATATCTCTTTCTGTATACCTTGATTGTCCTGATTCTTCATGCTTATCACCTTATGGGTAGGACTACTTGATATCGTAGATTGATGAATTTACATATATAGTACTTGCTTTTGATATGGTAATAATGATTGCTTGCTCACTAGAATTGCTTGTATTAGTTTAGCTCCGATATTTCTACCTGCTTGGATTTGAAATTTCGAGGACGGAATTTTTCTAAGGTGGGTAGAGATGTCACTCCCCGTTTTCAGAATGCGTATTTTTATACATGTACAACTCATGTATATTTATTTAGTATTTATCATGTATTATCTTGTATTTAAATTTCTTTAATTTTATGTTAATTAATTATCTGCATTTTATTTTCTGCAATTTTATTTCCTGTAATTTATTTTTGCATTTTATCTCCTGCTTTTAACCTCTCTGCTTGCTTCGGGTTGGCCTTGGTTGGACCCGATCAAACCCGACCCAATAACTCCCACCTACCACCATTCTTCCTATTTAAGCTTCCATCTCCTTCTCTCTCCTCATAACTCTCATTCTTCACCATTACTTCTTCTTCTTCCTCTCATCACTTCTCCACCTACCAGCAGTAGCAGCAGGCAAGTGCAATCTTGCTTCTTGCTTGGAGAACCATTTTTATGGTTCATTTCTCTTCCTCTCATGATCCTGAGAGAGTTTACTACTTAGCATTTTTGATTTCTTTGGCTGGTTTTTGCTAGATCTAAGATGTTGTATTCTCGGCTGTTCATGGGTTTTGATCTTCCAACTTAGCGTGAGTTTTAGGCACGCACACGTTCTTACGTGTCTGTGTGGATTTTCAGTCACGCACACGTTCTTACGTGTCTGCGTGGATTTTCAGTCACGCACACGTTCTTACGTGTCTGCGTGGATTTTCAGTCACGTACATGTTCTTACGTTTCTGTATGAATTTTCAGTCACGCACACGTTCTTACGTGTCTGCGTGGATTTTCAGTCACGCTCACGTCTGTACGTGTCTGCGTGAATTTTAGTCACGCTCATGTTCTTACATGTTACCGTGGATTTTTAGTCACGCTCACGTCTGTACGTGTCAGCGTGAATTTTAGTCACGCTCACGTTCTTATGTGCCAGCGTGACATTTGAGTTACGCACACGTCTTTGCGTGCGTGCGTGAATTTCTTACCACTTTTCACGCTCACTTGTGCGTGCATGAATTTCTTATCATTCTTCACGCTCACTTATGACTGCGTGAATTTCCCTTCACGCACACACTGTGCGTGCCAACGTGAAACACTTTTCACGCTCACGCTGTTTACACGCTCACTCCAACCTGCTAGACTTGGCGTGACTTGTTGGCCTTAGCCTAGACTTGTTGGCGTGACTTTCTAACCAGGGTGTTACTATTTGCTCTATAACTTATTCATTTAATGATGGCATGATAATTCTCCTATTATATCCTTAAGCCTTTTGGCATGGACTTGATAATCATGACATGTTAATATTGTTAATATAGATTGTTATGTGGAATGCGCCTTGTGACCTGATTGATCCATGGATACCCAGTATGACTGGAACTTAACCTTGAAAATTATAGACTCGACCCCATGTAATATTAATTGACTTTCATGCCTTGTCACCATTAATGATAATGGTTATCTTGACTATAATTGATCATGCGTTCCTAGTTGGAACTAAGAGACTGGCTAGTCGTCTTATTGAATTGAATGAATGAGACACGTTCATGTAATGAACTATTGTACTCGATTAGCCGATCCTGAATATTGGCATACAGGCACATGTAGGCTTCAAATTTTTTATTTAATTATTTATTTATCTACTTTACAAAAAATAGCATGTGTACTTTATGGTCAAGGCATGATTACTCCGTGGTCAGATTTGATTGTTGCATCACGCTATGTAAAACCTACAACCTAGCCGTACGGGTATCGTTGTAGAGTTGCGCATATCGTACCCCGTACGAAAGTACTCATTTGAATGACCATGATCCACGGCATGGAATGTCACTCAACGTAGGGACTATTAAGTTAAATAAAATAATGATGGCATGGAGAGAATGGATTTCCGAGTTCTTACATGGCAGCCCTCTTGGGACTATTAAGTGCCCGACAGGCCGGCTGGTTCCCACAGATACTGTAAATCTGTCAGACGGGCAGGGAACAGTATCTGCTTATATTATTGTACATGCTATATTAACGGCGGGCGTCCCGCTGGGACTCGTCTAATTACATGATTGGCGCAATTGATTGACTGGATAGACTAGCCTTGCTCGCACATAGTAAGAACTGAGGAATCCCTATTTGCATAATTCCAGTATAACTTGGGACTCACAATAGCAAGCCGTAGTAGTTGATTGGCCGTTCAAGATGATTTGTTTGTGTACTGTACCTACTCTGTTGCCTAATTGAGATGATCATAATGTCAGGACATGACGGGCTAACTTCTGTCCTTGTTTGGTTGGGAGGTTGGTTCGAAGTGTCGTGATGTTATGTGAATCCTAGTGGAAAGCAGAGATCTATTATTATATTCTCTTACTTACTGGTTTAGTCCTTCATATCGTGCTTCCTTGTGGTACTTGCTATTAGAGGTCTAACCTCTCTGGTTTTGCATGGCCAGATTTAGAGCCAGTCCTCGAGGATCCAGCTTACTTCTACCTCCAAGATGGTCAATACTAGAGGAGTGATCGCAGGAGAACTCGAGTGGGTTTCTTACTTCACCGCTCGTTTTGTTATTTACCTTATACTTAGCCGTTTGGCACCGACATGTTAGTCGGATTGTCTTGTACTTACTTTTACATAATTATAACTAAAGTCAGACTGCAGCTGATAACAATTGTGTACATGTTACTATACCATCTGGCTATGTTTTGTAAAGCCAGATCTCAAGAATATTTTGACTGAGCGTTTGGGACGCCTTACTGCTTATTCTCACATGTTTTCTATTTCCTGTTTCTTGTTTGAATGATTGAGACAATAGATGTGAAGTGACCATAGTAAGACTTTCATGTAGTATGCACCCCCTCGTCTGGTTAGACAGCATTGATCGTATTATACGGTATTCATCTACCCGTAATACGTAGCTGGCTGAGTCATTCCCCCGCTCTCCAGTATTCTGGTTCTGGGGCGTGACAGGTTTCAATTTTGGCTAATTCGGTTCGATTTTAATTTTGAATTTTTAGAATTTTGGTTTATTCGGTTTTGACTAATTCGGTTCGGTTAAAACCGAATAAACCGAACGCTCACCCCTAGTACACAACCGTACTGGTAGTGTGACTTATCGTCCATCCATACAAAACTAACACGTTTATTTAGTTTGTGCAACATAATTCTTTCAATTGTCTTTCTAATCTTGCCTTAGGATCTATTTTTAGGACATAGACGTCTGGCCCATTTTCTAACTCTAGACCATCACTGTGCCTTACACTAATAAGTTACTTATCTTTGTGCCTCTAGATCATTCTCGTGCCAAAAATATCACGTACCGACTTGTGCTTGCCTTTTTGGCTTATAATTCGAGACGTAACAACATGGTCATGCCATAAACTCTGTTCGTGCTCCAACGATCGAGGTCATGCCTCACAACTTAATATGACTTAACCAAACTTTACCTTATGGCCCTTTTTGACTTAAACTCGAAACGACTCAATTCAAACTTATATAATTTTTGTGTCAAAGGCTCACCAACCGACGCCTCACCTCGTGCTGAAGCACGTGTCTCCTCTATAGCCAAATCCTAGGCTTCATAAAACTTCTAGTGCAGACCGTATCCATCTTTCTTGACTCATTTCTAGGTCATGCACGTGGATAGTCGCTCTTATGCCGACTCATCTATATGAAAGGTCACTAGCATGACAACCTATACTTGGACCCAAATTGGATATACGGTACGTTCGTCCAACGTGACGTGATCTCGCAGAATTTTTCACAATACCTACTATACGTTGCACCCCTCGGGTCATGTCGCACACCATATGAGGGTTCCGCAAGCATGTTCCTCCTAGGCCGGATCGGCCCTGTGGCCCCAGGTTACTGTCCGAGAAACAATCACCCTTGTGCACAAGTTGTCCATTGACCATGCGATGGTGCCTACCTAACTCACCATATGACTCAAACAAGTTCTTTCTTGCACTTTCAATGTTACAGTACTTTTCATATTTTATTAGAGACTCCCAAACGAGGGATCGCCTCGGCGACGAACGGTCGTATGAACTTTTCATTCCTTGAGACATAGGAAACGGCTACTGCATATCCTTCATACTTAACTTGAACAAGACGTGTTCCATCTATGCCATAGACCGTGACATGCTTTATATGACAACTTTGGAATCGTGGGACATATCATTTGAATCAGCCGTATACCGTGCCTTTAACCAAACTTTGTTTCGTGCAACAATGTCGTCCGAATCATATTCTATATGACGAGTCTTGAGACCGTGGGATCGTGCATGTGTTCAACTTGAACAACCAAGTTCTTTGGGTGCCTTGACTTATGCCATAAACCGTGCGATACAACTTAACCCGTGGGACGAGCAAAAGCTATGTCAAGCCTTGCACCGTGGAAGCGTGCATTGAGACTTGTGGAAAAAAATGCTATGCCAAGCATTGGACGGTGGGACAATGCATGCTTTATCAAGCATTATATTGTGCGACGCCTATGACTATGCTAAGTTCATAGTCTTGTGGCAACGTATACTTTTTCTTCTCCCAAGCCACGAGACGAAGGACCGAGTGTCAATTTTGAAAGCACGCCGTGCACATTTCTAAGCTAACCTGGGACCTTTCCATGTTCTAACTCAATCTAAATCGGTATTCCCTTAGCTATGTGGGTTCGTCCCTTTTATTATCAAGCCTATTCAGTGCAATAAAAACTTTCGTTTTATTAGTGTGAAGGCCAAGCTGAGATAAGTTCATTGAAGCCACTCACCTGAGCGATGAGTTGCCTCGACCGAGCAGGACTTCGAGCAAGCCGTTGCATGGCTAAGTCCAAATGTCATTGGCATTTTGATTCCTTCGGTTGAACTGAGTAGGATAGGACATTACACCCCGCATGCCCCACCTACTTTAATAAAATAGTTGGGTGGGTGGGGAATTGCTTTACTATTTTATCCCTTAATTAAATCGTTAATAAAACGTCGGGAAGAGTAATCTTGATATAGTAAAAAAAGGATTATTTAGTTTTAGGGTATCACATATATATGTATATTAGGGTTTGGGTTTCGAAATTGATCGGTGTTAGAATTTGGATCTCGAAATCACTGTTCATTAGCCTACGTGAACAATGATTTCGAGACCCAAATTCTAATATCGGCCAACTTCAAGACCCAAACTCTAATATACATGTATATGCGAGACCCTAAAACTAAATATCCCTAAAAAATCAAACTATCATACTAATTTTTTGAGGAAATGTTTACCAAAATGTTCCCATTTCATAGCGGTTTGTGAATATAAAAAATGAATATTTTGGTCATATTTTCTGAAAATGACCAAAATATTTCTATAACAACTATATTCTAGGGGTACTGGTGGTGATTTGGCACCCAAAAATTTATACAAATAGAACTTAATTCATCTATATTTACCACAATAAAATTTCTTTCATCTTTTCTAATAATTACAAAAAATATCGTGTTCTATTCAGAGAAGTAGTTATTTTGCTGCCATGAAAAATGAATAACCACCACAAGAATAACAACCTCAATTTGTATGTTGCATCTTCTTGAAAAATGTCCATCTTAATTTATTTAGCTATTAATGCTAGGAACTTAGCTAGTCACAATTGCATTTATGAGTTTGAAGAATTAACTGCAATAATTCTTATGCACTTACTGTTATCATTTTATTGTTTGGCCACGTGCCCCCTTTGGCCATTAAATATTATTATTTTGCATGATGAAATTTTGCATGGAATCTAAGGTGAGCCGCATAGGCTCCCTTCCCCCACTATCTAATATTTTAGCCACGTGAGCCACTCTTTTACTGGCAGTCATCATTTTATTGTTTGGCCACGTGCCCCCTTTTCCATTGTTTTGCTTGCAAGGTGGAAGCTTGCATTCATTGCGGGTCCCACTCTCTTTGTCTTTTCTGATTGCGGAAATATTTCTTGCTGGCATTTAATTTTGGAGCCGCATGGCCTTCCACCCATTCTTGGCCGCATGGCCCCTTTTGTTATTTTCTGGCCG
The DNA here is from genome assembly GCA_029216955.1 of Iris pallida. NCBI lineage: Eukaryota > Viridiplantae > Streptophyta > Magnoliopsida > Asparagales > Iridaceae > Iris > Iris pallida. The sequence continues at coordinate 11,747,630 of JANAVB010024999.1, read as the reverse complement.
CATGGGTGGCCTCCCACTCTCTTCGACCGCATGTTTGTTCTCCTACTTTTGGATCGCATGGGTCCCACTTTGATTGTTTAAATGATTATTTGTCTGAATTGTGGTCAGAATTTCTTCCCACTCCCAACATGAAAGTTGTAGAGTTTCTCCTTGGCTTCAAGAATATATATATTATAAATATATTATTGTTTAATTGTGCAAGTATTTTTACTTCTTTGATAAATGACTTGACACGACAGTGACCCATGGTGGTGCACTCTTGACCATGAACTTGACATGATATCTTGACATGATAACTTGAAATGATAAATAAGAATGACTTGATAGTGGCCCGTCGTGGCGCACTCTTGATAAGTAATAAGAATGGCATGATAGTGGCCCGTCGTGGCGCACTCCTGACAAGAATTAATTAGTATCCTGACACCGTGGGTGTTGTATTGAATGTGCTTGTATAAGCTACCATCAAGTCTTGCATCATGTCTAGGACATGAATTCCTGATTTCCCACGGTCAGGGATTCATATTGAATCTGGCTAGGTTAATGACTAGATTGATCAAGTAGTTCATGGAGAGGCTTTCCCAGTTACCTGTTGCCCCTTTGACCCCGGCCATATATATATATACATGGGATTTGTTGCTATCCGTCGAGATGAGCGCACTTCCAGCCCGCCGTCGAGTGTGGTACCTTAGGACACATGTATCTTACTACAGTGTGTCTGCTATATCATGCTATCTTTTCCTTTTCTTTGCTGGGGTCACTCAGGTAGTAACAAACGGGTAATTGGACTTGGAAGAATCTCGCTGCATCTTGCTAGTAACTAGGCTTGTGATAACCCTAGTTAGTTAATGTAGAAAGCCGTAGGCAATGATTGGCCGTGATTGTTGGATGGAGTCCAATCTGTCTAGTCTCGTCTTGATCCTGTACATGATTGTTACATATCCTGATTTCTTAGTTTATCTTGCCGATAAATGGTGGGGGAAACCAAGTTCTGTTCAGACGAAGGGTTACAACCCCGGTCCTTGTTTGGTTTACGGATTGTAACCTGGTTATCTGAATAGTCCCATGGTTATCTTATCGTATATCACCTTCCATGTTTTATTTATTTAACATGTTCTCCAGTTTACTTATGTCAAAAGATGATTTACTTACTGTCTCCCTATGATCGGGACGAGTGCATTGGTACTGCACAAATCCCGATCCTCTTTTACTTATTTGCTTGTTGATTGCTAATGATTGCTGGTTTTAAGTTCATAGTTCGGCCTCCTTTGTGGTACTTGCTATTTGGGGTCTGACCCCACTGGTTTTGCATGGCCAGGTTCTGATAGAAAAGCCCGAAGGATCTACCGCACCATCTACTCGACGGTGACCAGCCAGAGCACCAGGGTGCCTCAGTGGGTTCTTCTTCATTCTCCCACTGATATGTAAATTCTCTTCTTGTAACGTTTAGCCCCAAGTACGTGTTTAGCTCGTGTTTTGGTATTTTCCTTGATATTGTAGCCTACGGACATAAACATGATATGTGTATTCTAGACTATAGCTAGTCCTTATCATGTACGACTAATACTCTAGCTAGTCCTCAGTTCTGTGGTACTGGCTTCATGATCAGTCATGTATATATGGTTCGGGACGCCTTACTATTGTATGTATGATGATCGTACTCATTGCTCTTGTATTATTGCCTGTGATTGAGATACCTAGGATTGTTAAACCATAGGATTGACTGATGGCTTGTAGAGTAACCCCCATGTCTTGACAGCTTATACGTGATTTCAGAGTATTAACGTACTTTGGGATTGCGTAGCTGGCTATGTCTGCCCCCGCTATCTGGTATTCCGGTTCTAGGGCGTGACAAGAGCGCATCTCGTCCTCAACATGGATCTCTTGCAGGAGATCTTCCATACATATGTCCAGCTTCTTGCGGTGCATCCTTGCATAGAAGTTGCTCCACCCCGCAGGAAGTTTAGAGACGATTCCTCCAACGACAAACTTGTCGACAAGAGGCATCTTCTCGTCATCTAATTTTTGGCACAGCTTCAGAAACTCCTTTACTTGGGGCAGCATAGCCTTCTCATCTTCGAAGGTCCACTTGTGGTATCTTTCAACCAAGAAGATCTTGGACCGATTCTCGTCATCTTCGTACAATTTCCCCAAGGAGTCCCAAATTTCTTTGGCAGAATTCTTCTTGGAATAAGACTCTGCCAGCGAGTCTTCCATGCTATTGAGAATCAACAGTTTACAGATACTGTTTTCTCTAATCCATTTTGCCTGCTTGGACTTAGCAGCGGCAATAACTTCTGCGGTTCCGGTTGTTGGAACGACCGGTTCTTCCTCATTCAGCACGTGATCAACTTCCATGAGTTGAATGTTTAATGTTACTTTCCGTTTCCAGATTTGGAAATGTTTGCCGTCAAATTTCTCCAACTTGTTAAAGTCGGTATTGACGAGCGATGCACGTGAGTTATCCATCTTTTCGATATAGCTTTGAGATTGTTAGTCCCTTGGCGAACAATCGATGGAAAAACACGATTTCAGAAACTATTGTAAAGACAATATTTCCAGCAACAACACCCTAAAGAAGGTGATGTTGTATTACGAGAATCTAAAAAGATTATTTTGTAATATTTTTCGAAGGCAACAGAACCGTATAACTTCTAAAGAGAAGCGACGATATTCTCGAAGGCAACAGAGGAAGAAGAAAGCCTGCTGGGGTGAAAGATCACCGGCGCTCAAAGCTATATCCGCCTTACGGACAAGCCTCCAGGAACCAGCAAGTTCGAAGAGAACTTTAGAACGCTGGCCAAAAATGTCGACGACTCCTCGGAATAGCAGCAGCACTTCTCTCTCTCTCTGGAAATTCTCTGATTATTTTCTGTAACCCTGGAGAGAGGAGATGCTGCTGATATTATAGGCACGATGTGGGCTTTTCAAATTCTGAACGCACGCCCTGGATTAATGCCAGATCTGGATTTTCTGGATCTGAGCCATTTCCGGATCTGAGCCCACAAGACCCGCGGACGTTACATAATTTGAACGGCCCACTCGACCCGTACGTCCCGTACGCCTCGCACGCCACGCAGGGCCGCGCAGAGGCTCGCGCAACTAAAGCGCACAATGCGCCTTGCGACGAGCTGTCGTGCTAAGTGCCATCAAAAAGCCACAATAAGCCTCAAAAGCCCATTAGCCCGAGCCCGAGCCCGAGCCCGAGTCCGAGTCCGAGTCCGAGTCGCTAAGCCCCTTCGGGGCTTAGCTCCAATAGATTTAAATCTATTTTCATTTGGCCAAAAGTTGGTTTCTTATTCTCACCTCTATGTAAAATCCTCCCACATGGCACCCTCCATTGGGCCTCAACCCATGTGCATCTCTCTATTCCTTCATAAGTAATATATAGAGATACATATTGGTGTGATTTTCCGATGTGGGACTATCTTTTAACAATAGAGTGTTGTGAACACACAACTCATAGAATAAAACACCAACATAATTTTAGTTAGTAAACATATGCAAATGTATATTTAAAATAAAAGAAAATTTTCGATAATGTTAAACTTTTCTCATTATATAGTAATATAGATTATTTTATACATACATGCAAGACTATTTAGGAAGACCAAAAGATACGTACCGTAGCTATTTCTATTAACTTTAATGAATATAGTTAGTAAACATATGCAACAATATATTTGTAAATAAAAAATTTACGATGAAGCTGAACTTTTCTTATTATATAGTAGTATAGATTAATTTATACATACATTCAAGATTTTTTGGAAGACCAAAATACAACTATCGTACGTACCTAGCTATTAAACCTATGGAAGAATATAATTAAAAAAGAAGAAGATATAGGACTTACTATACATTAGTATAGATTTGTGTATCATTAAAAGTCATCCAAAGCCAAGTTCCTCTAGCCCATGTGGTTCAGGAAGGAGGTATTCTTTCAAGAGGTTGCTATTCGAGCAACGAGAATGACGTAATTAAGAAATCCCTTGTGGAAAATTAATGTGTGTGGTGCAGCTACCTGGGTTCGAAGGTACGGATGTAGTTGCGGTGTAGGTGCACCGCTAGCACGGAAGGCTTTCGGGCGCCCGTGTTGTAAGGTCTTTGAACCGTAGCATTCGAGGTGTGATTGTAAGGCCTTCGGACCGAAATGGTAGGCTTTCCGACTGGAATAAAATTTATTTTCTTCGAAAAAAGAGGAAAGAAAAAAAAAACCATCCACATAAGTAGTGATTACATCACTCTGCCATCTTGCATGCAGGAAACCTCCTCACAAAATGATAGTTTTTTTGGGTTTTGTTAACGTGTGCCCTAAGGGCACATGTTAAGAATAATTAATGCACAACTTTTTTATTTGAAAATTGTTATCAACACTTAATAAATATTAAAAAAATAAAATTTTGTATTGGAAAATGTTATCAAGATTTAATGCAGAAGATTTTTTGTATTAAAAAATTATTTTATTGGATCTTGATTACATTTTTCAATAATTTTTTTTTATTTTTTTAATGTTTATTAATGGTTGATAGCAATTTTCAAGTAAAAAAATTATGCATTAATCATCCTAAACATATGTCCTAAGGGTACATATTAACAAAACCCTTTTTTTTAACCTACTAAGTCAAAAAAAGCTTCTGCCCCCATATAGCATTCAAAAGGCCATCCAGCTAAAACATATGTATCTTAATCAACACTGCCTAATCATGTGCATAGGTAGGTATAATTTTAATCACCAGTGGAATTTTATAATACATAGATAGACTGTTGTGAAACGATCGAGAAAGATATAGTTAAGAAATCATTTTAGAATTAAATTACTTAATTAAGCCAGCATTAATTAAATCACAGAATATACAAATCATACGAGCCTCCTCTCTATAGCTCATCTGTCCTCCCTTCATTTTGCGTGTGGAGAAGAGCTCGGAATGCACAAAGTCAGCCTTCGTCTCTATATTTTATATATGCACAGCTCCTTCCTTCCTTCTCTTTCCTCTCTAAACTCTTCTTGTTTCGTTTCACAACAAGCTTCCATTTCATAAACACAACGTTTTCTTCAGCACATATTGAGAGCTAAGCTAGCTATATATAGCCGGCCATGCATAGTTTCTTCTACGATCACACTGCCGAGACTGTCGTCGTCGACGGAGATCTCGGGGGCGTAGTAGTTCGAGCTGGCGGCGGAGGCGCTTCCGAGGATCTGCAGTACTCATGTGTTATGCCAGCTGATCCGCAGATCGACAGCTTGCCCGACGATGAATTCATGGTGGTCTGCAGCCCGATCATCGCGGACTTCCAAGAATTGTTGGTGGGCGCCGTGAGGGCTTCTACTCCCCCGTCGCCGCTGCCGTGGCCGAGGCCGATCGACCCCCCTCCGAGAGCTGTTCCTTCTCGTGTCCTCGGGAGCAAGAGAAGGTTTGGATCTCTGTCCTAGTAATTAAGAGCTTAGAGTGAACCTAGATATTAATATGTACTCTTTATTTAGTAATGCTTGATTCCTTGATCTTTAGTAATTGAACTTGCGAATTTGAGGAAAAGAATAAATGAAAGACGTGCAATTGAGCGAAGAAGCGGACGAGGAAAGCAGGGGACGGTGCTACGTGGACCACGTTTTGGCCCTCAGTTTTAGTCCACAGTCTACGTGGCGATCTTTAATTGGCAGGACACAAACGGTGGGGCCCATACGAATAGGTGGGGACAAATTGGGTTGCGCCATGTCACTCCATGGTCACAGCCGACGGGCACAGGTAGTGGCGGAGCTAGCCTCTAAAACTAGGAAGGGCTGTTAGGTATAGCTTGCGCAATACGAGAACACTAGTATTGTACCGTCTAAAAGTTTAGACCACGCAAGGTGTCACGACCCGCACCCTGATTAGGGGCACGAGAACGTGGGTACGTCCAGCCTACGCCGCAGTGTCGGCGGTAGAACGCTGTATAGGTCATCTATAACATTTAACATCTAATAAAAAGATATATAAACCTGTCATCTCCGCACGGAGGTATAACATAACATCTCAACTCTATATCTCAAACACAAGTTTAGGAAAGATATAGCACGATATGGAATCAGATAAAAGAAAGGAACTGAAATATAAATAGAGTTATCACACTACACAAAGTAGATGTCCAACACAAATCAGTACAAAACCTGAAATATAACTAAGTCACAACTAACAATCGGAACAATCCGATACAAAATGAAAAACTATAAACACTAGACTAGACTAGGCACCCTCTACTGAGCTAGATGCTCCTTAGGCTCCTGAAGGTCACCCTCATGTGTCCCATAGAAGGTAGGACAGTCACCATCATCATCTGTAATATTTTCAACAGGTCCAGTCAGGACAGGAACGAGCACAATACATCTCACGCAGTTCATATCAGGTTGGAAAATGTAAAGCATGCATAGAGTAAGATACATGGACTGTAAAGAATATATATAAAAATGAGAGAGATTTGATAACTGAAAATATCTATATATATGATAAGTAAGAACTGTAGGTAACCTGTGATTTAGAGCATGATATGGTTATATAAACGGGTTAGGACATATACAAGATTTCACAAGATTTGCACAAGATGAAATTTTGATCACATAACCATTTCCTACTCACCCTCCCCAATCAATACACAAGGATCCAGTCAAGTTACGTTACCTTGCACAAGAGGTTTTTATCATGTTTGCTCACGTGATCATGAGAGTACAAGATTGCACAAGAGTATACATGAAAGCGGTGTACATAAAATACAAGATGATCGTGAAAAGCACATGACAACTGTATTTGATGCACCCCGAGGGGGATAACATCGCATGACAAGATCCATATAGTACCAATCCGTGATAATAACGTGATAGCATCATGTAAAGTAATCTAGAGCAAGAATATAAATCCTAACAAGTATGAAAAGATCAGAGAATGTACTCGTCTGTCATCCTGTATGACTGATATGAATAGATGTCCGAACGGATGTCACAGAGTCCTATTTAGAGTAAAATAGGTCACAACATATCCACAATGGTAAAAATAGGGTATACAATGCGTACTACATGATTCTAGGTCAATCTGGTCAAAAGTCAACTCTTGGTCAACTCTGGTCAACTCTAAAAGTCAAACTAGGTCAAACTAGTCAAGTTAGGTCAAACATGGTCAAACGAGGTCAACTTAAGACAAACAAGGTCAAGCAAGTCTAATCTAGGTTTTGGGTCAAACATAGACTAGTCAATAAGGTAATTAGGTCAATCTTGACTAATGGTCAACTTCTAGTCAATTCTCTAAGGCTAACACAAATCATGACACAACTCCTAAGTATCCCACTTAACCCCATACATATCTTAATCTACATAGGATTATCTACATAATCCTAGTCACAATATACTCATATAGGTTAAACCCTAATTAGCTAGCTAATAGTCTAGGGTTTAGTCAAATCTTAGTCAACTAGTCCCTTCTATGTCCATCCAAGTCATTTCTAGGTCAAGGTTGACCTATAGTTGACTTTGGTCAACAATGGTCAACAAGGGTCAACCTATTAGTCAATCTAGGTCTACTAGACCTATTGGTCAAGTCTAAACCTACTAACCATGGGCCATAGGCTAGAAATCCAAGGGCACTATATACAGGTATCTATACCTATATAATATATATATACACATATATATATATATATATATATATATATATATATATATATATATATATATATATATATATATACAAATATTACTACATAGGCCTATAGCCTATGTAATACTCATATATCATATATCATATAGTATATATATATATATATATATATATATATATATATATATATATATATATATATATATATATATATATATATATATATATATATATATATATACAAAACTTATATATATATATAATACATATATATAGAGAGAGGGGAAAATGAGAGGGCGAGTGAATTAGAGAGAGAGAATGAAATAGAGAGAGAGAGTGGGGTGAGATACAAAGGGGGCATGGTGTGTGTGTACACAGAGAACACATGGGGGGGGGTTTCAGTTTCCTGGAACAGGAAACTAAACCCACACACACACACAATAACACACACACATTACATAACTACATACATATATACATATACTCATATATACATATATACACATGCAATTTCACCCAAACTCCCACCTACACACACATACACACATATATATATATATGTATATACAATACGTATACATACAAATACATGTATATTAAACATCAAAAATTATTTTGAATCTCGAATTTGAAAACTGGAAAATAACACAAAAACTGAAAAATAATAACTGTGACAGTGGATTAGGGTAAACCCAAAACCAACCCCTAAACTCGACTATGGTCCCCAACCAAGGGTTGGTAACAGTGTCCCTAGGTGTCCTCTAGCTTCTAGGGTGCCTGAGACACAGTCTCGACACGACACAACGTGTCAATCTCGTGAAAAACCCAATCGGGTAAACCCAGGACACAGGAAATGTCACCGCGTCGTGCACGCGTGCACCTAGCTCTAGGATACGACACACACACACTCACATCACGTGCTCGTGTCAGTAGGTGCGCCTAGGGTCAGGCTAGGGTTAGGGTAGCCTGTCTCGTGTCCACGTCCCCTCACGTGTCGACACGAGACCCGTATCAGTCGAGGAAACTCGACTGATACACGCGGTTTAGCACTGCGTCGTGCAGTGGTGCAAGTGTCTCATGGACACGACACGAGCCACGTGGGGCCTCGTGGTCATGCCCACATGTAGCCCACATGTTGGGCTACACACTCGTGCAAACACGAGGTGTCCAAGTGTCGTGTCCGTGCGACACGACGCGCGCAAAGTCGGCTCCGTGCAGTGCGCACAGAGCAGTGTAAAACCCGTGCGAGTGCGATTTCTCACTCGACACGACACAGCTTGACACAAAACTTTGGGGATGTCTTGTCAGACATTGCTCCTAGGTTTGTGTCGAGTTTCGCGTGTCCACGTGTCCAGGTGAAGAAGAAAAGGGGGTCGAGTAGCAGGACACTATGCGTGTGCTGTACGCAGCGTGTCCGTGTCGATTTTTGATACGAAAACGACACAGGGTCGTGCTCAGCGTTAGGGTTCTATGATCTACACCTATAGGACTAGAAGATTGCTCAATTAGTTTTCGAAAATATTAACATTTAATTTACAGTGGCAAATCATCAAATACTTGAATTAAAACCCAGATACGTGTCCGATACGGACACCAAACCCAATCTATTTCCTACCAAACTTAGCCTACAGGTCCCTGGTACCTAGATGCATGCAACCATGAAGAGAAAATGTAATATTAATAGGTTTTAGGACATGTTACCTATTGAGTGAAAACTCAATGAAAAACCAAGGTAGGGGGGTGTCCTCTTCAATTGATGATGCCCAAAATGCTACGCAACCCTGCTAGCTAGCTCCCCTTAGCACCCTCAATGTTGTAGGGTCCCAATGCAAAAGACTTGGGTGAATTTAGAGCTAATTTGAAGAAGTTATGAAGGTTTGATAGAAGGGGATTTTCTAAGTTTTAAAACATGTAATTTTTTTGTATGGAAATGAATCGATGGGGTTATATAGGAAGGGGGCATGCTAGGGTTCACAATGTGTGGCCATGATTCTAACTTAGCTATTAAGTCTAGATCAAAGGCTTACATGCAAAGTAGGTTTCATTTAGAAATATCTATGTAAAATATCTTACCAATCCAAATATCTAGATATTTTCTATATTTGACTAACATGTAAATATCTAACCCCTTAGTTTCTAGGTTAGTAACTAACCTCTAGATTAGGGTAAACTTGGTTAGGGGCTCTCATGACACTTAACAATAATTAAATAATAATAAAAACACATAAATACAAATAATTCCAAATAAATCCTAGAAAATTACCAAAATACCCTTTAGGCTAAAAAGCCCTAACTTGATGTTCTAAACCTATGGCTAGGCTCATATGATCATGGTTAGTCTCTAGGTTAGTAATCTCTAAGGTTGCACTAGCAGAACATCAAAATCACAAATCGTGGTTTTAAATAGTTTTAAAAATAACTAAAAATACCAAAAATCATAATATGGATTAAATATCATTATAAAATAATTATAATTACAAAATTTTAAAATTATCCTCATTTTAGAAACTGGGTGCTACAAGTCTACCCTCCTTAGAAAAATTTCGTTCTCGAAATTAGAATGGTCATACTCCTTCTAGGTTAAACACCCCAACAATCACAGTCTCAAACACATAGTCCGATAATCATATGCGTCTGTCCAAAATCATGATACTCGAAATCTTTGTCATGCTAGTGAGTAAGGCTACGATATTCACAGATTCCTCGACTAAGGTACATACCTCTAGAATCATGGTATTTAAAATTTTCGCATTACCGCATGCCTGGCCGCGAAAACCTTAAATTTCCACACCCGAGAAATACATCCAAAATTCGACTATATGTCCTTACTATGCCAGCTAGCATGACTATAGAAGACTCTAGATCCCATAATCGAGACGACCTAGCCCATACGACTTATCTCAGAAGAAAATAATTCATAATGAAATATCCGAACAAAATTTTATCAACTACGAGGAATAGATAGAATCAAATTTCAAGACAGTTATAAGGAGACAAATGCGGAAATAGAATCGAAAAGGTTGGAACCTGCAATCAGCTCTCCCTCTGCCTGTGCATCATCGACTGCCATGGCGAAAGCTCGCCCCGGCTGGCCTCCCTTGGCCTGCTGCTGATGCTGGACAAACTTCTGCTGCTGAGTCTGCAACGGTGGTCCCGTCTGCTGCCCTGTCGGAGCCCTAGCTCCTGCTGCTGCCTGAGCCAATCGTGCCAAGTTCTTGGGGCACTCCCTCAACTGATGCTCTGCTGAACCACAAAGCAAACACAGGCCCTGCCTCTTCCTGCAGTCGTCCCATCCGTGACCTTGCTTCTTACAGAAGTTACACATAGGGTGCTGTTGCTGCCTGGGTACCTGCTGGTGAAGTATATGTTCCTGGCCCTAAAACAGCTGCTGAACTGGCCTCTGCTGTATATGAGGGCGCTTGGCTGGTCCTGCACTAGAACTATCCCCTAAGGTATCACTGTCCCTCTTCGGCTTGAGGCCGAAGTCCTCCTCTGTAATCTGTGCGTCCATCAATATCTGATCGAACGTCGCGTCACGGCATCCCGAGGTGCGGGTGCGCACTGCATAAATAAGTCTTCTACGGAACTTACGAGCCTTCTGCCCCTCATCCTGGATCATATCAGGAGCAAACCTGCTAAGGCGGAAGAACTCTGCTGCATACTCGTCCACCGACGAGTTCCCCTGTACCAGACCCACGAACTGGCCCTCCAATGCTGTAAGAGCCACGTCCGGGAAGAACTTCTCCTTGAAGAGCCTCCGGAAGTTCTCCCATGTCAGCCCTCTCACCGACGCATGAGGATCCGTACGGTACCATGTCAGCGCGATGTCGAAGAATCGGCTGGCAGCGGCCGAAACCCAAAGTGCTCTAGGAAGCTCTGCCAGCTCCATGCTCTGCTGCACATCCTCTAGCCAGTCGTCTGCATAAAGGATGCCCTCTGTGCCCGTGAAGTCCCTGGAGATCATCTTTCTAAAGTCTAGTTCTGTCCCCGGCTTGGACTACTGCTGGTACGGTTGTTGGCCAGTAGGGCCCTACACCGTACCCGGTGCCACTCTCTCCACTGCTGCCAGTACAAGCTGATACGAGTTCTCCATACTCTGCTTCAGCATCTCAATCTGACGATGTGACGTCTCCGACTGGCGCTGCGATGCCTCTGTCTGGGCCCGCTGAGTCTCCATCATCTGCTGAAGGAGAAGGAACATATGATGTGTATCCGTCGGTATCGGTGGTGGTGGCGGCAGTATCCCTGGAACAACGGCCGAAACCCTCTGGGGTGGAGGTAGTAGACCTCCCTGTGCAACTGTCGGGGTCTCTGGGATAGTGGAATCACTGGGGGCAGTCTCGTGAACCTCCTCCTCAGCCTGGTCAGATCTATCGGGCAAGCTACTCGATCCAGTGGCCTGCGGGTGCGTCTTCGTCATCCTGGAGACGAATCGAACAAATAGATCAATATGGCACATGAGTTGATTTATCAAGGAAGGACAGTTAATTTAATACAAGGAAAGTAATCATGATAATCAAAAGATCGAAAATTTTCCTAGGTGTGATTGAGAAACTCCTATCATGTCCTAGGTCCTACGTCCTAATTGCAGGCTCGTAATTAGTACTCTAAGTTGAGCACCATTACGAGATCGTACTAATTGCGACACAGACCTGCATGGGCCACCACAAAAACGTGTAACCCTGTATGACTGATATGAATAGATGTTCGAACTGGTGTCACAGAGTCCTATTTAGAGTAAAATAGGTCACAACTTATCCACAATGGTAAAAATAGGGTATACAATGCATACTACATGATTCTAGGTCAATCTGGTCAAAAGTCAACTCTTGGTCAACTCTGGTCAACTCTAAAAGTCAAACTAGGTCAAACTAGTCAAGTTAGGTCAAACATTGTCAAACTAGGTCAACCTAAGTCAAACAAGGTCAAGCAAGTCTAATCTAGGTTTTGGGTCAAACATAGACTAGTTAATAAGGTAATTAGGTTAATCTTGACTAATGGTCAACTTCTAGTCAATTCTCTAAGGCTAACACAAATCATGACACAACTCCTAAGTATCCCACTTAACCCCATACATATCGTAATCTACATAGGACTATCTACATAATCCTAGTCACAATATACTCATATAGGTTAAACCCTATAATTAGCTAGCTAATAGTCTAGGGTTTAGTCAAATCTTAGTCAACTAGTCCCTTCTATGTCCATCCAAGTCATTTCTAGGTCAAGGTTGACCTATAGTTGACTTTGGTCAACAATGGTCAACAAGGGTAAACCTATTAGTCAATCTAGGTCTACTAGATCTATTGGTCAAGTCTAAACCTACTAACCATGGGCCATAGGCTAGAAATCCTAGGGCACTATATACAGGTATATATACCTATATAATATATATATACACATATATATATAACTTTACATATATATATATATATATATATATATATATATATATATATATATATATATATATATATATATATATATATATATATATATATATATATATATATATATATATTTTATATATATATATATATACATATATATATATATATATATATATATATATATATATATATATATATATATACAAATATTACTACATAGGCCTATAGCCTATGTAATACTCATATATCATATATATATATATATATATATATATATATATATATATATATATATATATATATATATATATATATATATAGACACAATATATAATCTAATACAATATATATATATATATATATATATATATATATATATATATATATATATATATATATATATATATATATACAAAACTTATATATATAATACATATATAGAGAGAGGGGAAAATGAGAGGGTGAGTGAATTAGAGAGAGAGAATGAAATAGAGAGAGAGAGAGTGGGGTGAGATACAAAGGGGGCATGGTGTGTGTGTACACAGAGAACACAGGGGGGTTTTCAGTTTCCTGGAACAGGAAACTAAACCCACACACACACACAATAACACACACACACATTACATAACTACATACATATATACATATACTCATATATACATATATACACATGCAATTTCACCCAAACTCCCACCTACACACACATACACACATATATATATATATATATGTATATGCAATACGTATACATACAAATACATGTATATTAAACATCAAAAATTATTTTGAATCTCGAATTTGAAAACTGGAAAATAACACAAAAACTGGAAAATAATAACTGTGACAGTGGGTTAGGGTAAACCCAAAACCAACCCCTAAACTCGACTATGGTCCCCAACCAAGGGTTGGTAACAGTGTCCCTAGGTGTCCTCTAGCTTCTAGGGTGCCGGAGACACAGTCTCGACACGACACAACATGTCAATCTCGTGAAAAATCCAATCGGGTAAACCCAGGACACAGGAAATGTCACCGCGTCGTGCACGCGTGCACCTAGCTCTAGGACACGACACACACACACTCACATCACGTTCTCGTGTCAGTAGGTGCGCCTAGGGTCAGGCTAGGGTTAGGGTAGCCTGTCTCGTGTCCACGTCCCCTCACGTGTCGACACGAGACCCGTATCAGTCGAGGAAACTCGACTGATACACGCGGTTTAGCACTGCGTCGTGCAATGGTGCAAGTGTCTCGTGGACATGACACGAGCCACGTGGGGCCTCGTGGTCATGCCCACGTGTAGCCCACATGTTGGGCTACACACTCGTGCAAACACGAGGTGTCCAAGTGTCGTGTCCGTGCGATACGACGCGCGCAAAGTCGGCTCTGTGCAGTGCGCACAGAGCAGTGTAAAATCCGTACGAGTGCGATTTCTCACTCGACACGACACGGCTTGACACAAAACTTTGGGGATGTCTTGTCAGACATTGCCCCTAGGTTGTGTCGAGTTTTGCGTGTCCACGTGTCCAGGTGAAGAAGAAAAGGGGGTCGAGTAGCAGGACACTATGCGTGTGCTGTGCGCAGCGTGTCCGTGTCAATTTTTGATTCGAAAATGACACAGGGTCGTGCTCAGTGTTAGGGTTCTATGATCTACACCTATAGGACTAGAAGATTGCTCAATTAGTTTTCGAAAATATTAACATTTAATTTACAGTGGCAAATCATCAAACACTTGAATTAAAACCCAGATACGTGTCCGATACGGACACCAAACCCAATCTATTTCCTACCAAACTTATCCTACAGGTCCCTGGTACCTAGATGCATGCAACCATGAAGAGAAAACGCAATATTAATAGGTTTTAGGGCATGTTACCTATTGAGTGAAAACTCAATGAAAAACCAAGGTGGGGGGGGGGGGTGTCCTCTTCAATTGATGATGCCCAAAATGCTATGCAACCCTGCTAGCTAGCTCCCCTTAGCACCCTCAATGTTGTCGGGTCCCAATGCAAAAGACTTGGATGAAATTAGAGCTAATTTGAAGAAGTTATGAAGGTTTGATGGAAGGGGATTTTCTAGGTTTTAAAACATGTAATTTTTTTGTATGGGAATGAATGGATGGGGTTATATAGGAAGGGGGCATGCTAGGGTTCACAATGTGTGGCCATGATTCTAACTTAGCTATTAAGTCTAGATAAAAGGCTTATATGCAAGTAGGTTTCATTTAGAAATATCTATGTAAAATATCTTACCAATCCAAATATCTAGATATTTTCTATATTTGACTAACATGTAAATATCTAACCCCTTAGTTTCTAGGTTAGTAACTAACCTCTAGATTAGGGTAAACTAGGTTAGGGGCTCTCATGACACTTAACAATAATTAAATAATAATAAAAACACATAAATACAAATAATTCCAAATAAATCCTAGAAAATTATCAAAATACCCTTTAGGCTAAAAAGTCCTAACTTGATGTTCTAAACCTATGGCTAGGCTCATATGATCATGGTTAGTCTCTAGGTTAAGTAATCTCTAAGGTTGCACTAGCAGAACATCAAAATCACAAATCGTGGTTTTAAATAGTTTTGAAAATAACTAAAAATCACCAAAAATCATAATATGGTTTAAATATCATTATAAAATAATTATAATTACAAAATTTTAAAATTACCCTGATTTTAGAAACTGGGTGCTACACAAGGGTAGCTCCGTCTATGTCATAAGGTGCGCAATGTTTTATTAGCTGATAAATAATGAAAGAGGATAGTCCTACAGCGGTGAAATGAATATCAAATTGATTTTGTACTTTTTAGCTGGTACTAAAGCAATAGTAGAACAATCTATCCAACCTAACAAAAACTGAAAAAAAGAGAAGAGAACAAAATAGAAAACAAAACAAAACAAAACAAAATTAGGAAGTCTCAACATGCTTTATGAGATGAGTGTTCAAAAACACCTGCTTTGACTGTGGTCTTTGAAATTGATCATCTTCCTCTATGCATTTATAGCTACAATTGGTCCTATTGCAGTCGGCATCTTGGAACACACTGATGAGATGCTTCACTACATTATGTTGTTTATTCAATTAAAGCAATGTTACAAAATAAAACAATTACTTAATTGGGACTAAGAAGCAATATCATATTCAAGACCGCAAACAAATCCTTTCTAACTTAGATACCACAAACAAACAAATCCTTTCTAAGATACCACAGAACAAATGAATGCCTACCTATTCCTAATTCATGACAGTATATGTATGACAAGCAACTATTTTCGGTCCCAACTCCCAAGTTGAAAATTTTTGTTCACTTCAACAGAGTTCACAACACCGTATAAAATTTAAAACTTACCATGAGATGCCTCCACGAATGTGCGGACAACAGACTACGGCAGGCGGGGATACCAGACGGCTGTAACGACTCCTCCTTTTTGATTGTTAGGGTGAAGAGAAGTGAATGGACATTATGGGCTATGTTATGTTGCTTCTGTTTAATTGTTCAAAACAAATGAATGGGCATTATGGGCTGTTGGGTAATATATATCCATATAGTTTTCAAATTATTTTTTCCAAAATTTGGGCCGGACTAGAGCCCACCCATGCCCCTTCTGGGCTCCGCCCCTGGGCACAGGCCACGGGCTGTTTAGCATTTCCAAAGGGTTATTTATAAATAGTTTCCTATGATTTGTCCGCATTTTGGTAACTGTTCCGTTTCAAATAACACCTCCTGGCTGCTTAATTTTTTTATTCATTTTCTTCTATGCATCAGGGGGTGCAACTAATTAACTCTATAAACCAGAGGGTGTTCTTTATTTTTAAAACAACGAAAACAGTTACCAAAATACGTACAAACTATAGAAGAGTACAACTAATTAACTCTTTTCCAAACGAATATTGATCTACTGCATGGACAGTATAAGTGCAGCCTTCCCTCTACCGAAACCGAAAGGACTAGTGAAATTAAAGCCATATTGCATCTCGGAGCCTCGGAACTGAACAATCAGCTTGCCGATGGACTTCCTCGACAATTTTTCGTAAGCTAATTAAACGAGTTTCCTACATATAATGTCATGGTTGCGACCAAAACTACCTAGCTTAGCTTAGAGATCATAGATAGGTTGTTTAACTGTACATATCTTTAAGACTGAAACTATGCTAGTGGTGAGTGCGGTGAAAACCTCCATAGAGCAAGTTGTGAAGACGCTAAAATAAAGCATCGTAGTTGCTAATAGCATAGCAAAGCTCTTGACGTAATAGAGGTGCTAAAAGATATGTACCATACGGTGCATACGTGTGAAGTACAAAGTGTGCCATCAAAGCACCATTTGTTTTCTTCATCCACGTCCGAGTCCGAAGGTCTAGCTCCTAAGTGAATCCTTCAAGAAATGTGACAAAAACAAAGTTTTTGTTGTTGGATTTAACCTTGCCGACTGGAAAAATCTCCGACCATATTAACCACTTAAGCTAACACATCTCACATGTGTACAAGACAATAAATAAAAATTTAAATATTGAAGCACATATACTTGAGATTTGCTTCAATATGGAACGATTGAACCGGATGAGCAATGGCTAATTTCAAAATATATAAACCCCAAAATGATCTTCGCCTTAACATACATATAGAAGAAGATGAAAAAAAAATACATATAGATTACTAATTTGTAAGGATATAATATATATGTAAATCAAGCTTTGAGGAATGCTCCTTGCATTCTAATATTACTAATTAAAAAACACTCTTTCCATAACAAGATATATAGATTACTAGGGTTTTAGGAGGATAAATCTGTTGTAGACCTCAGTTTGAGCTATCTTTCTATTACATTGAAGCTACTTATACAAAATCTTGTAAAGGAAATTTAAGGAAAGGAAAAAAAAATGTCACACACAAAGTTGCTTATTAGTTATTATACATCAATGAAAAGTTCTATACAAATTTAAGATGTGAGATTAATAATGTAGCTTATCCTTCTGTTGTCTATGTAGTAGAAAAGGGCAGGCAAAGAAGGTGGTTTGTGTTCCAGCACCAGCAGCAGATCAAGAAAGCAACAAGGCAAGTGTTGTGGTTCCATCTGATCATTGGGCTTGGAGGAAGTATGGGCAGAAACCCATCAAAGGCTCTCCATATCCAAGGTTACTAATTCTAATTTCCTCTCTCAATCTCATGAATTATAATTAGTATCACTTCGATAGCCTTAGATTTCTACTCTTCGATTCTAGTATATATAGATCCTCGTGCTCGTACTCCAAGCCTTCTCCCATCAGAATATGATCACTATAGAGCATGAGAGCTAGCTCCATTTCACTTTTTTTAAAGATATTATATGACTGGCTATCAACCGGCATCAACTGTTAATGTTGGTGGCAAATTTCAAGCCAAGCTAGCTACGAGTAAATTAATGCCTGCCTTGCTATAAAACCTATAAAACTTAATTGGAAAGTTATTTGCCGAATAGCTAGACCTGTGTTTACCTTTCTGTTTATAAGTTTAAGCATATGCCGAGCACTATTCAACCTCCACTATAGTAGAAAATATTATAGACAAAGTCTATTTTAGTATAGATATATTGACTCTATGCAGACTCAAAGAAACTTTTATTTGTAGTTCTCAATTAGTATGGGGGCTAGTACCTAGAAACTTTATATAAGAAGTACTTGTTAATGTGTATGAGCTTTGTGTTTGAAGATTGTTACATAAGTGAGTGCATACGAATATATATATATATATATATATATATATATATATATATATATATATATATATATATATATATATATATATATATATACACATCATCCTGCCATCCCTGCTAGGCCCATCCCTCTTACATCATATTCTGTATTATACACTATTCCTATGATCACCGTGCTTGTGCCTAGAAATATCCTGTTATTCCGTTCTTTCCATATGTGCCAGGCTGCAGGCGCGAGCCTTGCACAAGCTTCTCGATACCATGTAGCCCCTCGTCCTTTATAATCTTGGATAATTTGGATTACTTCGTCAATACCTTCTCATGTTCGAGCAGTCAATCCCATTTTTGTCAATTGCGAATGCCAAATGTCTCTGGACACCGGGCATATGAAATATATATGAGCAATGGATTCTGGGTCTCGCTGGCACAGCGGACATGTGTAGTCAGCTAGATGCACTCCAAATCTTTGAAGTCTGTCCTTAGTCAGTAATCTCTTGAGCACAAGTTTATAAAAGCATAACTGCATCTTTCGAGGGATTCCCGCCATCCATACGAAGTCACCGTTTGGCATCTTGTCGTGAGGCTCTCTGCATTTGTCGTAGATTTTTTTTGAACTCGAACCTTGCATCCATTGTGTTCGATTTTTTTGAGATCGAGCCCCAGTGGGTACAGATTCGGATTTATTTGAAGGAGCCGGAGTCCTACTAATAAATAAATCCGAATCTGTACCCACTGGGGCTCGATCGATCTCTTGACCTATGCAACACAATGTAATTTGAGAAGAAATAATTACAGGTAAAATACATTGCAGGTTTTCCGTTACTGTGATAGTATATAGATAAGAAATTGACCTTTATATGTTGGACACGGATAGGTTACGGATAAAGAATACATACATTACGGATATGTACTTTGTATGAATACGAACATGGATACGAATACGTTCACTTGTGTCCGTGCAACTTTAACTCAAAACACATTAATCGTACTGAATATATTGTTGTTGTTATTATTAGTATAGATACGGAGTACAAAATCTAGTTCTGATCATTTCTCTTCTGGATGAGTACTCCTACGTATGTATATATTTCAGGGGATATTACAGGTGTAGCAGCTCGAAAGGATGCCCAGCAAGGAAGCAGGTGGAGCGAAGCCCAAGCGATCCCACCATGCTAGTCATCACCTACAGCGCCGAGCACAACCACCCATGGCCGACACAGAGGAACTCCCTCGCAGGCTCCTCAAGGTCCCAACGCGCGAACAACCACACCAACAATAATATTATCGCTCGTCCGAGCACAAACCATGCGGAGGTCGAGCAGGAGCCAACGGGTTCGCCTCTAGATGATGGAATGGTACTGAAATTAGAAGAGAAGTGCGAGTTCGAGCAGATCTTCATGAGCAACAGCTACCGGGCGCCGTCGCAGCAGCTGGCGCTGGAGTCGGGGAGTAATTTGGACTTCTTCGCTGAAATGGGAGGGTTAATGGATCCTGACCCGGCGAGCCTCGTCTTCTCTCCAAGAGATCTTGTCCTTCTGGAGGGAGAAACGAAGCCCTTGGATCCTTTGATTAGCTGCTTATTCGACTGGGATGAGAACTAAGAAGACTATCCATTAATGTAACGACAAAGGTGTTACGTACGTGTGCACGAGGAAGCTCACCTATTAGACTGAGAACGTACACGAAGAGACACGTATAAGTACGCATCGACATGTAGTACGCATCGCGTTGAGAAAGGATTGTTTTGGTGTAATAAAGACTTGAATTGATACTTCGGGTTGAATAATTACTGAAAGGTTTGTATATCAGAAAGAGAGGATCAAGTTAGCTATATATATCAACGGGAAGATTTATGAAATGTCCAAAAACTAAAAATTTTTTATGTAAAATCCACCGCTAAAAAAACTTTCATCGCGTGTCCAGAATTAGAGAAACTTATCCAAAGCGGGTTCCAAATGACCCTTTTGCCATTCCTTTTAATTTATTGGAAACACCCACACAACTGCTCTTAAAAAAACGTTTCAATACTCCATCTTCTTCCATACGCTGCTCACTTTCGAATCTAGGTTTTCTCCTCAAAAATCTTCAAAAACTCGTCGGAAAATTTCGGAAAGACCGGGACGAACGACAAAAGTGCTAAAACGGAGGTCCAAACATCATTTTTTTGCGAATCTAAAATTTCGGAAGGCCGTCTAACTGTGAAGCGGTTACTTTCAGTCTCCTCGACGATACGCTCATTTTGCGACAAACGGGACCTCGTTTCGACCTCCCAGTCAAAAGTTATGGCCCTCCAAAGTTTCAGCTAACCATAAAATGCAGGAGAATGGCATTCTCCGTCTTAATTTACACGGAGAATGACCATTCTCCGTCTTAATTAGGACGGAGAATGACATTCTCCGTCTTAATTTACACGGAGAATGGTCATTCCAGTGTTAAAACGCAGGAGAATGACCATTCTCCGTGATAGAAACACGGAGAATGCCATTCTCCGTGTTAAATGAAACGGAGAATGTCATTCTCCGTGTTAAATAAGACGGAGAATGGCCATTCTCCGTGCTAAATTAAACGGAGAATGACCATTCTCTGTCTTAATTAGGACGGAGAATGCCATTCTCCGTGTAATTTATCACGGAGAATGGTCATTCTAGTGTTAAAACGCAGGAGAATGACCATTCTCCGTGTTAGAAACACGGAGAATGCAATTCTCCGTGTTAATTAGGACGGAGAATGCCATTCTCCGTCTTAAATAAAACGGAGAATGTCATTCTCCGTCCTAATTAAGACGGAGAATGACATTCTCGGTCCTAATTAAGACGGAAACGGAGAATGTCATTCTCCGTGTTAATTAGGACGGAGAATGGCATTCTCCGTCTTAAATAAAACGGAGAATGCCATTCTCCGTCCTAATTAAGACGGAGAATGCCATTCTCCGTCCTAATTAAGACGGAGAATGGTCATTTCCAGTGTTAAAACGTGTAATTTAGTTTTTTCAGAAATAAAGAGTTTCGTTCTTCTTTCAAAACGATGATAATTCTTATGGAAAAGAAGAAGAAAGATCTTCTCTCCACAATTGAAGATCTGAGTTCAAATGTCTCCACGATGAAGATGATGATGATGGTGATGATGATGACGAGCGATGATCTGAGTTCGACTGAAGAAAAATACACCGAACTACGAACGATCTTTGCGATCTCTGCTGAATATGAGAGCAATGGAATTCAGATTTTCCGTGAAGAAGAAGACGAAAATCACAATCCAGATCTGAGTTTTTTGAATTCAAATACATATAGATGACCAATTCGCGCGGAGGGGTAGTTTCGGTATTATAAAAATAGCAGTTTCTAGCGGGTGGCATCTAAAAGGGAATCTTGGAATATTTAACGTGAAAATACTTAATTCTGGGTATTTCATAAAACTTATCCAGCGGGTGGGCATTTCATAAAAGCCCACCCCGAAATTGGGTTTCTCAGCAATTTCCAGTATATCAACTATCAAGAACAAAAATGCTATTTGGCTCCCAAAATATTTGGGTGATATAATCTTCCATTATATGACATATGATATGGTTGTTGACATGACAGCTGACATGACAAAATTTAACATTAAAAATATTAATATGATAATTAACATTAAGATTAACCTTAACATTAAAATTAACCTTAATATTAAAATTAACATTAATATTAATATTAAAATTAATCTTAACATTAAAATTAATATTAACATTAATACTAATATTAATATTAATCTTAACATTAAAATTAATATTAAAATTAAAATTAAAATTAATATTAACAATAACAATAACATTAACATTAACATTAAATTTTTTTGGGTAATTAATGTTTTGGGTTAAAATTTGCCATGTCAGCTGTTATGTCAGCTGCCATGTTAGATGCCACATAATGTGAGATATCATCACCCAAATATTTTGGGAGCCAAATAGCAAAATTGTATCAAGAATAATACTATTTGTCTCTTCAAATTGTATCTCCAAATCGTCACTCCTTACGTGACAGCTGACGTGGCATGTTGATGTGGCAGCTGACGTAGCAAAATTTAAAATTAAAATTAAAATTAAAATTAACAAAAATGTTAATATTAACATTAACATTAATTAGTATTAATAATAACATTAATTAATATTAATATTAACATTAAATTAACATGGAAAAATTTTGGATAATTAACTTTTGGGGTTAAAATTTTTCATGTCATCGACCATGTCAGATGACATATAATATTATTTAATATTCCATGTCAGCTGCCACATAAGGAGGGATGTATTGGAGAGACAATTTGGAGGTACGAATAGCATTACTCATATATCATTTTAACGATAACTATTAAAGTCATTTCCCTTTACTGTACAATACTAATGTCCACGTGTATAAGAAAAAATGTTTTAAAAAAAAGATAGATATCAATTTACTATAAAAAAATTATCATTCTTAGAAATTAAACTAAAACCAATAAAAAAATATCTTCCACCTTAACCACTTGAATCATATTTACATAGTTATAAAAAAATCATATTAGATAGTTAAAAACTTAGTTAAATTTTTTAAAATAAATAATAGAATATCTAGACAATTATTTAGTTTTAGTTTTAGTTTTATTTTTTGTTTTTATTTAAATGGATGATAATATATATGGCTTGCACGGTTGAGCCGTTTCCCAGTTGCATTATATAGTATAAGATACCTGGTAAGTACTACAAAACCCTTACAAGATGGTGGGGCATTGTATCAATATTTTTGTTTCAGCATTTACTGTAATTTTTAGCATTTAGTTTGATGTAAGTAATGCCAATTCTACAACACATGCAATTATATGTGTCCATGATGTATCTAGAAAGTGAATCTTTTTAAAATAGCATAATTTATTTCTGAATAATGCTATTTGTTCCTTCAAATTGTCCCTCCAAAATATTTTTTATTACGTGGCGGCTGATGTGACATGTTGATGTGGCAGCTGACATGTCAAATTTCAAAATTAAAACTAATACCAATATTAACATTAATATTAACATTAAAATTAGTATTAACATTAATATTAAAATTAATATTAACATTAACAATAATATTAACATTAATATTAATATTGACATTGTGAGACTCGTCTCACAGTATCGGTATTTATATACGGATACGTATTTTGTATTGTATTTCGTATTTTTTCGATTTTCGGAACGCTTTAAATTTTTTTCAAATTATATATTTTCTCCTTGGCCGGTATACCGACGGTGTACCGGAGTATACCGACGGCATGTCGCTCGGATAAATTTTTCATATTTTAGATATTTTCGATTTCAGATATTTTCGTGAATAGTGTTTCCGATATTTTCATGAATAGTATTTTAGATATTTTGATGAATAGTATTTAGATGTTTTCGTGAATAGTGTAGATACATTCTATTATCCAATGGACAATTGGTTTTCTTTCAATGGCTAGGATTGATCTAGATTTTGACTTGGATCACGATCCAACGGTCACGATTAATTTATCCCTTCTATATATCCTATGAGTTTCTCTTTCCTCTCTTTTATTTTCTTCTCCATTTCCTCTTTCCTCTTCCTCAAGCTTAGGAAGGCTTGGCCTTGAGGCCTAGAGTGTGGTTTCGGAACCCCTCTTGGTGGTGGAGTAGAAGATTAGGCTCGGTTGCTAAAACCTAGGCAAGTACATCTTGCTCAAAAGTGACATGACCATACTTTATTTTTGTTTTCCATAGAAATTAAAGTTTTATTGTTCTATAATATGCTCCTCTAAATTGTTAACATGTTTAGTATATAGCACTTTTGGTTTTGATCGACAGTATTGCGTAGATCTGAGTTTCTAGATATAATTTTTGAGTATTTTGAAGTTTTGATCTATCAAATGTTTTAATTTATGAAAACTAATACTTCCATGTTGTAGGAAATTCAATTCTATTCAATTTTGACTTTTGAAAGTCCGAATTTCGATTTAAAATGAAGTTTTTATGGCCGAAACAAGTTTTAGCAAAAATCTGGATTTTGTTGCTGTTTGAAAAAACGGTATACCGCCGGTATGCCGCAGTATACCGCCGATATGCCAGTTTTTGCACCAGAAACCTTCTGTCTTTAGCTCGGTATACCGCCGGTATGCCGCAGTATACCGCCGGTATGCCGCAGTATACCGCCGGTATGCCGTTTTATGCTGTTTTAGGTTGTTTTTGTCCGTTTTGTCCGTTTTTGTCCGTTTTTGATATTTTCTCGATTGTAATAGACTCTTAACATGATTAGATGACCTTAGATAGTTAAAGAATGATTTTACACTCTATATATATGGTACATACTTATGTTCACGTATTGTTCTATGTCCAGATTATAGATAGTGGCCTGTTATGGTGCACTCCAGATTACTATATATGCCTAGCTCGATTTAGTGGCTCGTAGTAGCGCACTCATGACTTGATTTTCTTATTGATTTCTTGACCCGAGATATGAGTACATGTTCTTTCTTGACACCGTGGATATAGCTTGTGAATGTTAATCTATTGCATCTTGGCACTGGACAATCGAGTGTGAGTATTGTTCCGTGTATCACGTGATGTTAGTACGGGGATGTTCGTAAGTGATAACTTACGAATTACTCGTACATAACACACGTCATCTTAGGAAATTCTTGAGTGTCCACGACTTGAGAACTTGACATGAATATGATAAGGTAAATGACTAGTAAATTCAAGTAGATCATTGTAGGAGAAAATTCGCACTACCAACCCCGAGCTCCAAGGGCCCCATGAGGCATGGCTCAACCCTGCTAGGCAAGGGCTCCATGACCTACCAAGTTTGCGCGTATTGATATACGATCGAGTCACATGTCGTGCCGGGTTGCGGCACAGTCAGTTATATGTTTTCTTTTACAAGTATATGATATGGTTGTTCATGTTACAAGTCTAGACATGTTTCATCTGCCAGCAGTCTTGTTGGACAATAGATGTACTACTCGTACCCCTGGACATCCGGGTATCTGCAGTTAGGTAGTTGCGAAAATCCTCAACTTGTATACTAGTAATTAGGATTGTGATAACCCTAGCTAGTTAATGATAGAAAGCCGTAGGCAATGATTGGCCGGACACTTTTGATTGTTTGTTACTTTATATGCTCTTATGTCGTCGAGTGGCCAGAGACTAAGTTCTGTTCGGGAAAATATCTGCAACCCCGGTCCTTGTTTGGTTTAAGGGTTGTGGCTCCGACTTCGAGTAGTTCTTAAGTCCCTTGTTGCTCATTGGCTTATTGTTCTCTATTGCTATACGGTTCAGTATTTCCATTCAGTTATTTATATTCTTGAGATACGTGCATTGGTACCGTACTAGTCTCGACCCATATTTATTTATTTTATGTCATTATGTTGTTGTGTTGTTGTTGGGTTTTGTCGTTGACCTCGAGCCTTCCTTGTGGTACTTGCTATTTGGGGTCTGACCCCACTGGTTTTGCATGGCCAGGTTCCATAGTTGTCACGCCCCAGAACCAGAATACTGGAGAGCGGGGGCAGACATAGCCAGCTACGTATAACGGAATAGAATCCACACCGCTATACGGTCACGGCTGTCTAGATATGTTAGGGTTTCACTACAATCCAGCAGTCTCTTAAGGTCATAAAGTAACCTATTGTCTCAATCTCAACCAACTAATAATAGTTACAAGATGTCAGACCACCAAATACACAATAGTAAGGCGTCCCGTACATTACATATTCGGAATGATCATGAAGCTAGTCGTTACAAAATGTGAGGACTAGCAAGCGTTCAGTCACACATGATCAACCCCCGGGGCTTGTCAATCATGTTACAGCCCGTAGGCAGACAGTAAGTAAGTACAATCGAGCTAACACTTGCTCGTCGGCTAAACGCCTCAAGAGAATAATGTACAATATTACAGTGGGAGAACAAAAAGAAACCCACTCGATGTCCTGGTTACGCCTGGTGACCACCATCGGGCTGGAAGGTAGGGAGATCCTTTGGTGCTGCTCCGGTATCTGGCCATACAAAACCAGCTGGGTCAGACCCCAGAAAGAGCAAGTGCCACAAAGGAGGCTTCACTTAAGAACTAAAACCAACAAATCATTAGCATTCAATATGTAAGAAAGCAACAATAAGTAACACAGATTGAGGTTTGTGCACTACCAATGCACCTGCCCCAATCAAAGAAAATAATTAAGAGAAGCATCATTGACATAAAAGAACTGGAGAATCATGCTAAATAAAACATAGCTGGACAATATATGAAGAGAAAACGAAGGTACTATTCCGGAAGCCAGGTTACAATCCTTAAACCAAACAAGGACCGAGATTGTAACCCTTCGCCCGAACAGAACTTAATCTCTGATCATTTATTGCTAAAGGTGCCAATCATTAAAGTGAAAAGGAGAGAGTACAATGATAAAAGTAATGAAGAGTGCAAATACGCTAAAGTGACAGTGGAGTACAATCGTTATAGTAACAATCTGGAGTGACAATCATTCGATCATTCTGGTACAATCTTTCAATCAATCACTTCTAGACAATACTATACTGGACTAGACTCCATCCAAGCAATCACGGCCAATCATTGCCTACGGCTTTCTACATTAACTAACTAGGGTTATCACAATCCTAGTTACTAACAAGATGCAATGAGATGCTCCAAGTAGTCACAGGCCCTGCAGCTATCCAGGTTATCCAGGCGAACATTATAGTGACAATTTAGGGAGTACAATGCATAAGAGTGACAATAGAGTTCAATCATTTAAGTGACAATGGTGGGTGCCCCACATAACAGTGGGCTGGAAATGTGCCCTACTCGTCGGCAGGCTACAAGTCCAAACATTTACGGCCGGGATAACGGGATCGCCTGTAACTGGGGAACATCTCTTCATGACTAGTAAATTATTCTAGTCGTTAACCTTAGTCCATTTCAGTAGTTACTCCTGACCGTGGTACTCAGGAGTCCCCTCCTAGACATGATGCAAGACAGGACTGGATTATTTGTACAAGCACAATCGCCCACGGTGTCCAGGTTACTTATACGGACCAGGTCGTGTCAGGTAGCCGTCGCAACAGCTGTTCAAGATATATCAGGTCAGGTTATCATGCCAAGTGTACTTTGTCAGGAGTGCGCCACGGCGGGCCACTTATCAGGTCATATCAGGTTAATCATATCAGGAGTGCACCACTACGGGTCACTGTCAGTTCATGCTCAATTATCACTTCCAAACATATCAAATGAATTCATGATTTTCAAGTTCAGGAAAAAAAGGCGTAAGGATATAAAATGGATGCAAATTCATAAAAGGGCAAATATGGGGACATAAAGCACTCAAGGGGGGAGCAAGAGGTAGCGTACGCTCAGGACAGCGTACGCAAGGGTCATGCGTACGCTTAAGCCAGGGCACGCTCAAGTCTGCGTACGCTCAGGCCAGGGCACGCTCAAGTCTGCGTACGCTCAAAAGCACGCACGCAGGAGAGCTGCGTACGCACAAAAGCACGCACGCAGGGGAGCTGCGTTCGCACAAAAGCACGCACACAGGAGAGCTGCGTACGCACAAAAGCACGCACCCAGGAGAGCTGCGTACGCACAAAAGCACGCACACAGGAGAGCTGCGTACGCGCAAAAGCACGCACACAGGAGAGCTGCGTACGCACAAAAGCACGCACGCAGGGGAGCTGCGTACACGCAAAGCACGCAGGAGAGCTGCGTACGCGCAAAGGCACGCACGCAGGAGAGCTGCGTACGCGCAAAGGTACGCACTCAGGAGAGCTTCGTACGCGCAAAGGCACGCACGCAGGAGAGCTGCGTACGCACAAAGGCACGCACGCAGGGAAAGGGTCTTCTTCTCCATGGCTGAGAAGAAGCTCCAATGGCTCCCAAAACTTCAAAGCATCACAACTTGGCCATCCGAACTCCAAATCCGAATTTTCAAAGTTCCAACCAGGGTGGAATTGAACTCTCTTCCACATGGAAACATCAAAACCCATAAAAATCTAACTTAAATAGATCAAAACCATGTAGAACCGAAAATAAAAAAAACTTAGATCTAGAATAATGGAGACTCCAAATCACAAAATACCAAGTTCTAATGTTGATCACCATATCCTAAACTAGCAAATGGACAAATAAAATGGGGTTCTCAAGTGGTGGTAAGGTGCACTTGCCTATGGGTTGGTGTTGTGTAGAGGAAGGAGAAGAGTGTTGTGTAGAGGAAGGAGAAGAAGAAATTAATGGAGGTTTATGAGGAGAGAGAAAATGTTGGTGGAGTTTTAAAGAGGGTAGGCTATGGTGTGTTGAGGGTGGAGCATAGGCTAAGGTGTTCCAATACACATTAAACCAAACCAAACCAACCCAAACCAATTAAAACCGAGCTATGTCAAAACCCAAAATACGAGAAATACCGAAATTCCACAAGTTGAGAAAAATAAAAATACATGCCAAAATTCAGATACGAGTATAAATACGAAATACGAGAAAATACGAAAAATGAGGGTGACAATAGTTGATCACGAGGATCTACCGTCTTCTCCTCCGGATGGTTCGCACTCAGAGGACCGACATGGATTAGCGAGTGGGTTACCTTTATTTCCTACTTTATCTTGTACTTTCATTTTGTTGTGTATTAGCCAAGGACATATGTTAGTCCTTGTTTCTGGGTTTTATTCCCTCCGTATTAGTACGGCGTGGATGTATATTCTGGACACCTGCTAGTTGTACATTTACGTACCTTTTGTATAGTCAGTTGATATATCTTTTATTATGTCAGCTCTCATGATTATGTATGTACATGTGTTTGGGATGCCTTACCCATCTCATATATGATTTACTCTTTATTGCTTCTTATGTTGATTTGATTGAGATAGGATTTGTTCGACCTTAGGAGTCGTCAGTGGCATGCTAGAGTCCACCCACTTGTCTTCTAGACAGCTTTGATCGTGCATTGGGGTACTGGCGTACCTTGATATACGTAGCTGGCTTTGTTTCGCCCCTACTTTCCAGTATTCTGGTTCTGGGGTGTGACAGGGTTTTTTGGTGGCCCATGCAGGTCTGTCTTCAGACTTGTGGGGGATTCATCTTGTTAGAATCTCAATCCTATATTTGTTTTCATTTGATCTCCCTTTGTTTTTTTACATTCTCGTTTTTCTTGAACTGTAAACATGATTGACATATCCTTGTTCTATTTATGTCCATTATTGATATCACGTGTCCTTATCATTCAGGGACACCCAACCTTCTTATCTATTTCTTTCGAGGATTTTATTGCTTCGTCTTCTTCCTTGGTTCAGGCAGTATGTCGGCATCAGATCCCGCCTCCACAGAGTCAGCACCTCCTTCTGACGCGGTCTCAGTAGATTTAATGTCAGCATCCGGCGCAGCTTGTCCAGGCACTACTACAAAAATGGTTAACAATGACGGCCAAAAATGGTCATTGATGACATTTGTTTGACCGTCATCTACGTTACCGTCATCTTTATCGTAAGAAAACAATGACAACTCGACACACGTCATCTTTATCAATGAAAGATGACTAATGTGTGTCATCTTTATTTATAAAAGATGACTTATATATGTCATCTTTATTTACGAAAGATGACTTCTATCGTGAGACAACAATGACAGATTACACACGTCATCTTTATCAATGAAAGATGACTTATGTGTGTCATCTTTATATATAAAAGATGACTTATGTGTGTCATCTTTATTTACGAAAGATGACTTCTATCGTGAGACAACAATGACAGATTACACACGTCATCTTTTTATATAAATGATGACTTTTAGACGTCATCTTTATTTACTAATGATGACTTACATGCGTCATCGTTATTTATAAAATATGACATTTATCGTGGAAATACAATGACGGCTCAACACACGTCATTATTATTTACAAATGATGACTTATATATGTCATTGTTATTTACAAAAGATGACATATGCGTCATCTATATTTACAAAAGATGACTTACATGTGTCATTATTATTTATAAAATATGACTTTTATGCGTCATCATTATTTACAAAAGATGACTTACATGTGTCATTATTATTTATAAAAGATGACTTTTAACATTGAAAAACAACACACATCATTGTTATAAAAAGATGACTTTTATTAATTACACAACAATGACGGCTCAAGACAATAAAATGTACATATAATATCCCATTGAAGAAAACAAAGAAGAAAACTAATATGTAACACCAAACAAATATATTTTATTAATCATGACATTGAACTAAACAATATTCATTATTCTCACATACTTCAAATCATAAATTAATAATACTTCCAAAAAATTTTAATACAAATTTTCTTCATTAATAATGTCCATTATAAACTTGGCCAGCTCCCCTCTCATTTCATCAATTTCTTTGATGGAGTAATCCTTTCTCCCAGCAAACTACAAAAAAAACACAAAATTAATTATTACATTAATGACTTCATTTTATACCAATAAAACAAATATTATATTTATAGAATTATCTTAACATCTAACTTACCACTTTGTCTAATTTGGTAGTAGAATGTTGGAATATATCCTTCATATATTTCATTACATAGTAACCACTTTCACTATTGTTTGGTTGTTTAGGACACTGCATTAGAAAGTAAAAAATTAAAGGAGTTAGCACGAATAATTAATCAAAAAAAAAAAATGGAATGTAAATTTAAACTTACATTTACACAGTTCCATGTTAGGTTTTTCGACTTCATCCCCTTTTGAGCGAGCCATATCTTAAAAGCCCTACAATAAAAAATGTGTCATATAAAGGTTCCTAAATGGAAAATAATTCTATTATATATATTAGCTAAACACTTACATCTGTTACATAATGCCAAATGCCCTTTATGAACTTGGCATAAATATCACTTCACCCAAAACATGGAGCTAAGAAACCAAAATTGATGCAATAACGAGGTTCTTCTCTTTCACTAATAGATGATAATTGATAAATCAGTCATCCAACCGATTGTCAGGAAAAATAAAAACAAGAACCCCTCAAACTTTAAATTCACCCAATAACAAGAAAATACAAACGTGTTTTCTATTTATAATCCAAACAGGAGGCACTGAAGGGAGAAAAATACCTGGTCCTTGTCCACCAAGACTGCTCGTACACCTTCAGCAAAATCATTCCGTAGCGAAGACCTCAGTGCAATTCGATACTCAGCCTTCATTACACCATGTAGCTGAATGTAGAATAATATTATAGTAATTAGTCATAATTTTCAAAAGGGTTGACTTTCATGTATTGCAATAGTATATAAGACAGATTCAGCTTGAAATTTTGGTGTCTTACTTTTGACAGATGATGATAATTTTTTCCATGTGCAGAAGCAACTTCAGAAAAATGCTTCTTGGTCAAGCAGAGAGAAAAAGGAGCACCTTTCTCAATTCCCAGAAGAGCATCAGTAGCCCATTCTGCAACTGCGACCAAAATATACATCAATCAACAAAAAAAGTGAAATGACAGAAATTACAAGAAAATTGAAAACGACAAAAATTCTTTGCTACAAGTTTAGGAATAAATTTAAAGAAACGAAAAATTTCAAAGGAATTGTACAAGGTTAACAAAAAGAATTTGACTACATGATGATGATGATACAATGTCTTCCAAGAGGTTAACAAAACAAGATCATGTAATAATTCTAATGATAACTCAAGAAATAAAGCCAGTACAAAGTGCTATATGAGGATATCTGCAAGGGTCCAAGGTACTCTCGTGGAAAAGTTGGCACCAGTGTGCTTCTTTCAATTTTACATATGCATAGCATTGTATTCAAAGACGGGATAATATTTGCTCTCTAATGAGGAAGAATGATGTGAAGAATTATTATGTACATCTACACAGAAGAACCCATGAGGACTCAAATGTAGGCAGAAGTGTTAAATGGGAGAAAAGAAAAGGTGATCATCAAAACGATTTGGGTTGACTTGCTGATGGATATCAACTGATAATAGCAATCACCCTGCCCTGCCCCGCCCCTCCCTGTGTGATAATTGACAAGGCTACTTTCCTGTGTTAAATTTTGATAACTTGCAATGGATAATCCAAATATAAACTACATAATTAGCTGTTTCAATGGAATTAAGATGAAAGCTTTATAGCTGCTAGGATAAACAATATTGATTGAAGATTCTCGTAAAAGTGCTGTTGGTCCTCAAACTTTTTGGTGACATCCTATCCTTTACTTTAAATTCATGTACTTCTGGCAAGATAACCAGCAAAAAAACAAACAGGACTTCACATTTCATCATTCAGCAAATCAGAAGGAATCAAGGACTTCAGATATGGCATACCAAGGAATATTGTATTCCTGGCAACATAATATTCCTGGCAACATAATCTGTTAGCATTCCATATATCAATGCAACATAATATTCCTGGCAATATGGCATACCAAGGAATATTGTATTCCTAGCAATATGGCATTCCACATATCAAATGCAACATCTCACACACTTAACTCACTGGTACTCATAGACAGTGCTAAATTAGAGATCAATATCCCCAGGTAGCAACCCTACAGCTAAGGGGTTAATCCTTTGCCGCCAAAGGGGGCACTGGCCTGCTCACATAGGCCATGGCCAAGTGGCCTAATTCCCCAATCTTCTATTCTTCTGTTGCCAAAATCTGGGCTGGCTAAATCACTGATACATGGATTTACGTCTGATACAGCCCTATGGCCAAGTGTCAAGCCAAGATGGCTATGCCCGAGCCCCTACTTACTCACCTTGCTGTGCACTGCTCCATGGATTTACGTCTGATACAGCCCTATGGCCAAGTGTCAAGCCAAGATGGCTATGCCCGAGCCCCCACTTACTTACCTTGCTGTGCACTGCTCCCTGGCAGCAACCAAATGGCCAAGCCAAGGCCAGGATGGCCTGCCCACAGCAGGTCATCACCTGCTCATGGCCAAGTGGCCAAGTCTACCATTCTTACTACTGATCTGACTAATGCTAGAACAATGGCACACCCCCACAATTATATAAGATGTTAGTACTTTCAGCATAAGTCCCTCGTATGATATAATGTAACAAGGTAAACAAAAAGCAAAATTAGTCAAAAAATCACATTCAAAAGGAATAATATCAATATTGAGGGAAGAAAATAGAATATGCTTTGAGAAATAGAAGCATGAAGAAAACATTGGCGTGTAGAAGATGACCTCTTGCTCGTTTATCATCAAAATGCTTCTCACTGGGATACATGATGTGGAATGAACAGAAACATCACTTCCACTGGCCTCAAATATATTTGTTAAACGACTAAACAAGTGATCTATATGGGGAAAAAACTTTCAAGTCTGATTTTGTTAATTGTCTGAATACACATACAGAGGTCAGGAAAGATGGCTATGCCCAACTGAAGTTTCTTTTTCTTGTCAGCCCAACTGAAGATTATACAACTACAGAGGTCAGGAAAGAGTCTAATAAAGACAATAGATGCAGTGGTGCACCTATGTTGCGAAGTGCTTACAGTAATTCCTCAAAATGTTCCTCAAGAGAAAGGTCAGGACACCAACACCAGAGTAAGCACCATTTCATGGATAGATGGATGCAATACTAAGCATGAAACCCCTCAGAAGAGTTGAGAATTTTGAATTTACTTAACATTAAGATTAGCCCCAGGATGTTGCCCAAAATCAAGAAACTTTAGATTGAAGATATCTGCAGATAAAGGTTAAGCAACCTACGGTACCAAACCATACTCCAACTGCATAATCAAAACATAACTTCTGGGAATGTACTAATAGAAAAGAACCATGAGTATCCACCTAAATATTACTATGCCCACTTGTACAAATTCGTCGCCCTTTGTCAAGGCTACATCTTTCTTCACGTTATCTATTATTTGAAAACCAAGGGAAAGTAATTATGTAGGTTGAAATTTGTGTTGCTGAAGGTCACTCCAGACTGTTATCAACAGAAGTTCTCCAACACTCTGTGATATGAGATTGAGAGAGTGAGAGAGAGAAACTTACCCGGGTATTGCCAAAAATAAGATGAAGTCATGGCTTCTTTGCTTGCAACAGCTACATTCTTTCATACCGTCGTGAAAAATAGGCTGGAATTTTTATCATTCTTAAATGAGGAATGTGTTTCAGCTTCCAAAATAAATTCAGAAAATGTAGAGTTTACTTACGCCCTGCAAAAAGAAAGAATGATAGTGTAAGGACAGACGTTACAAGAATGGACATTGAGCATACGATATTCTGATGAATAAACAATGACCTAAAAAAAATCACAACATGGAGTATTTTAAAAAAATATCACAAAAAAGATAAGGATTACTTACAAATCTTTTGATTCTTTGTTATCTGACATCAAGTGCTATCAATCCATATACCCTCGTCCTGACAATCCACTCGTGCATAGTTAGCTTGATCGTTTTCACCCATGACATCAAATGTTTCGATAGACGGCAATCTTTTCGTAGCACCTTGACAATCTAAAATTGTATCACCAAGATCATCTTCATTAAAACGATAAAATTCGAAAATACATATTTACCTCCGGTTGTCGACGAAGTGGCTGGTGGCAAGGGAATGAGTCAGGCAAGGTGTGCGCTATGCCCTGAGGGGATGTGTCGGGATCTCCTACGGAATCTAGAAAAAATCAGATCAGGAAGAAGGCGTTGGGGCGGAGGCCACGAGTCGGAGTCAGATCGGCTGAGATGGAAGGGGGCTATCGATGCAGAGGCGAGGAGGCGTTGATGGCATTGTTGTCGGTTGGAGAATTCGACGCTGATTTGGGGAGTTTCCACGAAAGGACTCAACGACGAAGCTCGACTGGAGGACTCGGTGACAGTCGGAGAAGCTCGTAAAAAGGCTGTCGATGGTGTCGTAGTTGCAGTTGCTAGATCCAGGAGAGGGTTCGGTAAAGATGAAGAAGGGGGATGTGGGTTTGACTAGGAGAAGAGGAAGGTTAGGAAAAAATCTAGATGTGAAATTTTGAGAAGAAACCCAGCCCTAGAATAAGGAATTCGTGAAAGGAGAGAGAGAGAGAGGGAGGGAGAGGGAAGAGAGAGCGGGGATGGGGGTTTGGGTATTCCTGCTAGCATAAGTAGTGGTTTTAATTTTGATAAGTAATAAAAATCAAAAGAATAAAAAAAAATTATTTTATTTTAATTATTTCTTGCTATACATATTTTCTAGTTAATATTTTATCTTAATCACAAAAAATGTAGAAAGTATTTTCAAAAGATATTATCCGATGTACATACGATATTTGTACATGACCTTCGTACTGGACTATGGCCAACTAAAAATACATAATTTTTTTAGTTAAAATAGACTAAATTATATTTAAATATATCAATTATTTAATTTTGGCTCTTTAATATATAGTAATATTTTTATTAATAAAATCATACTTAATATTTTATTTTCTCTTAAACTTTTACATTTTTTGTCTGATAAACATAAGTTTAGAAAGATCAAAATATTTTAAACCAAATTATAATAATTAATTATATTCAGATTAAAATTTAAAGAACTAATCATAACTCTATTCCTAACATATACTTTCTTTGTCCAATTTGGATTCAATCCAATAGTATCAATCTTTAATCAATATTCTATGACACACAACATGCCTTTATCATTGTTTAAACTAAATATGACTCTTAATATTATTATGTCATTGTTAGCCCCACATCTTTTCTTTCATACACAAAAGATGACATCCATAAATTTTTTTACGACCCTTATTTTCTTAAATGTCATCTTAATACACATTTCATGACATCATTTTTTTTACTGTCATTAATTCAGTTATTAATGACGATCATCTACCGAGCTGACATTAAAAGAATTATTAATGACATTTTCTTATGAGTGTCATCTATAAGGTGTCGTTGTTAACCATTTTTGTAGTAGTGAGGTCCAGTAAGTCAGATAAAATCAGCAGCAAGTAAGAGCAGCAGTTCCGATACATATATAGACAGAGAGAGTTTGTTATCATTGAGCAGATGTTGGCTGAGGGCAGTCAGATTGTTAGTAAGCTTCTGAGGTGTTCCTTCAGTCATTCTTATTCTTGGGTTCCGTTGACGGCCTTTTATTCCATTCATACCCGGAATACGATGGTCGACTTGACATATTCGACGAGTGAACGCGAGTTTCTCGTACCACTCATCTGCCTCCGTATCTCGTGATACACGATATCTATCATGTATCTCGACTACGTAGGTGCATCCTGGATTAGAGCCATGTGTTCGACTGAGTCGTTGGTACCGACTTACTTCGAAACTTGACCCTTGTCCACTTTGTGAGTCGGTGTAGGCAAGCGAGGACGAATCCCTACTCAACTAACTTAGGGGTATATTATTCCATATGCCTTCTTTTCTTGTATTATATATGTATGTATTTATTATTTTTCGCATTTATTTAAATTCTGTATCTCAATATCACTTGTACACGGGATGTTTTCTTTCGATGTGTTATGATTTTACATTGTTTTAGCATGTGTGTTTTTGCTCGACTGGCTTTAGGAAATTCCGAGGACGAAATTTTTCTAAGTTGTGGAGAGTTGTGAGACTCGTCCCACAGTATCGGTATTTATATACGGATACGTATTTTATATTGTATTTCGTATTTTCTCGATTTTCGGAACGCTTTAAAATTTTCCCAAATTATATATTTTCTCCTTGGCCGGTATACCGACGGTGTACCGGAGTATACCGACGGCATGTCGCTCGGATAAATTTTTCATATTTTAGATATTTTCGATTTCAGATATTTTCGTGAATAGTGTTTCCGATATTTTTATGAATAGTATTTTAGATATTTTGATGAATAGTATTTAGATATTTTCGTGAATAGTGTAGATACATTCTATTATCCAATGGACAATTGGTTTTATTTCAATGGCTAGGATTGATCTAGATTTTGACTTGGATCACGATCCAACGGTCACGATTAATTTATCCCTTCTATATATATCCTATGAGTTTCTCTCTCCTCTCTTTTCTTTTCTTCTCCATTTCCTCTTCCCTCTTCCTCAAACTTAGGAAGGCTTGGCCTTGAGGCCTAGAGTGTGGTTTTGGAACCCCTCTTGGTGGTGGAATAGAAGATTAGGCTCGGTTGCTAAAACCTAGGCAAGTACATCTTGCTCAAAAGTGACATGACCATACTTTATTTTTGTTTTCCATAGAAATTAAAGTTTTATTGTTCTATAATATGCTCCTCTAAATTGTTAACATGTTTAGTATATAGCACTTTTGGTTTTGATCGACATTATTGCGTAGATCTGAGTTTCTAGATAATTTTTTTGAGTATTTTAAAGTTTTGATCTATCAAATATTTTAATTTATGAAAACTAATACTTCCATATTGTAGGAAATTCAATTCTATTCAATTTTGACTTTTGAAAGTCCGAATTTCGATTTAAAATGAAGTTTTTATGGCCGAAACAAGTTTTAGCAAAAATCTGGATTTTGTTGCTGTTTGGAAAAACGGTATACAGCCGGTATGCCGCAGTATACCGCCGGTATGCCAGTTTTTGCACCAGAAACCTTCTGTCTTTAGTCCGGTATACCGCCGATATGCCACAGTATACCGCCGGTATGCCGTTTTATGCTGTTTTAGGCTATTTTTGTCCGTTTTTGCCCTTTTTTGTCCGCTTTTGATTTTTCTCGATTGTAATGGACTCTTAACATGATTAGATGACCTTAGATAGTTAAAGAATGATTGTACACTCTATATATATGGTACATACTTATGTTCACGTATTATTCTATGTCCAGATTATAGATAGTGGCCTGTTATGGTGCACTCCAGATTACTATATATGCCTAGCTCGATTTAGTGGCTCGTAGTAGCGCACTCATGACTTGATTTTCTTATTGATTTCTAGACCCGAGATATGAGTACATGTTCTTTCTTGACACCGTGGATATAGCTTGTGAATGTTAATCTATTGCATCTTGGCACTGGACAATCGAGTGTGAGTATTGTTCCGTGTATCACGTGATGTTAGTACGGGGATGTTCGTAAGTGATAACTTACGAATTACTCGTACATAACACACGTCATCTTAGGAAATTCTTGAGTGTCCACGACTTGAGAACTTGACATGAATATGATAAGGTAAATGACTAGTAAATTCAAGTAGATCATTGTAGGAGGAAATTAGCACTACCAACCCCGAGCTCCAAGGGCCCCATGAGGCATGGCTCAACCCTGCTAGGCAAGGGCTCCATGACCTACCAAGTTTGCGCGTATTGATATACGATCGAGTCACATGTCGTGCCGGGTTGCGGCACAGTCAGTTATATGTTTTCTTTTACAAGTATATGATATGGTTGTTCATGTTACAAGTCTAGACACGTTTCATCTGCCAGCAGTCTTGTTGGGCAATAGATGTACTACTCGTACCCCTGGACATCCGGGTATCTGCAGTTAGGTAGTTGCGAAAATTCTCAACTTGCATACTAGTAATTAGGATTGTGATAACCCTAGCTAGTTAATGATAGAAAGCCGTAGGCAATGATTGGCCGGGCACTTTTGATTGTTTGTTACTTTATATGCTCTTATGTCGTCGAGTGGCCAGAGACTAAGTTCTGCTCGGGAAAATATCTGCAACCCCAGTCCTTGTTTGGTTTAAGGGTTGTGGCTCCGACTTCGAGTAGTTCTTAAGTCCCTTGTTGCTCATTGGCTTATTGTTCTCTATTGCTATAACGGTTCAGTATTTCCATTCAGTTATTTATATTCTCGAGATACGTGCATTGGTACCCGCACTAGTCTCGACCCATATTTATTTATTTTATGTCATTATGTTGTTGTGTTGTTGTTGGGTTTTGTCGTTGACCTCGAGCCTTCCTGGTGGTACTTGCTATTTGGGGTCTGACCCCACTGGTTTTGCATGGCCAGGTTCCATAGTTGTCACGCCCCAGAACCAGAATACTGGAGAGCAGGGGCAAACATAGCCAGCTACGTATAACGAAATAGAATCCATACCGCTATACGGTCACGGCTGTCTAGATATGTTAGGGTTTCACTACAATCCAGCAGTCTCTTAAGGTCATAAAGTAGCCTATTGTCTCGATCTCAACCAACTAATAATAGTTACAAGATGTCAGACCACCAAATACACAATAGTAAGGCGTCCCGTACATTACATATTCGGAATGATCATGAAGCTAGTCGTTACAAAATGTGAGGACTAGCAAGAGTTCAGTCACACATGATCAACCCCCGGGGCTTGTCAATCATGTTACAGCCCGTAGGCAGACAGTAAGTAAGTACAATCGAGCTAACACTTGCTCGTCGGCTAAACGCCTCAAGAGAATAATGTACAATATTACAGTGGGAGAACAAAAAGAAATCCACTCGATGCCCTGGTTACGCCTGGTGACCACCATCGGGCTGGAAGGTAGGGAGATCCTTTGGTGCTGCTCCGGTATCTGGCCATACAAAACCAGCTGGGTCAGACCCCAGAAAGAGCAAGTGCCACAAAGGAGGCTTCACTTAAGAACTAAAACCAACAAATCATTAGCATTCAATATGTAAGAAAGCAACAATAAGTAACACAGATTGAGGTTTGTGCACTACTAATGCACCTGCCCCAATCATAGAAAATAATTAAGAGAAGCATCATTGACATAAAAGAACTGGAGAATCATGCTAAATAAAACATAGCTGGACAATATATGAAGAGAAAACGAAGGTACTATTCCGGAAGCCAGATTACAATCCTTAAACCAAACAAGGACCGAGATTGTAACCATTCGCCTGAACAGAACTTAGTCTCTGATCATTTATTGCTAAAGGTGCCAATCATTAAGGTGAAAAGGAGAGAGTACAATGATAAAAGTGACAATGAAGAGTGCAAATACGCTAAAGTGACAGTGGAGTACAATCGTTATAGTAACAATCTGGAGTGACAATCATTCGATCATTCTGGTACAATCTTTCAATCAATCACTTCTAGATAATACTATACTAGACTAGACTCCATCCAAGCAATCACGGCCAATCATTGCCTGCGGCTTTCTACATTAACTAACTAGGGTTATCACAATCCTAGTTACTAACAAGATACAATGAGATGCTCCAAGTAGTCACAGGCCCTGCAGCTATCCAGGTTATCCAGGCGAACATTATTGTGACAATTTAGGGAGTACAATGCATAAGAGTGACAATAGAGTTCAATCATTTAAGTGACAATGGTGGGTGCCCCACATAATAGTGGGCTGGAAATGTGCCCTACTCGTCGGCAGGCTACAAGTCCAAACATTTACGGCCGGGATAACGGGATCGCCTGTAACTGGAGAACATCTCTTCATGACTAGTGAATTATTCTAGTCGTTAACCTTAGTCCATTTCAGTAGTTACTCCTGACCGTGGTACTCAGGAGTCCCCTCCTAGACATGATGTAAGACAGGACTGGATTATTTGTATAAGCACAATCGCCCACGGTGTCCAGGTTACTTATACGGACCAGGTCGTGTCAGGTAGCCGTCGTAACAGCTGTTCAAGATATATCAGGTCAGGTTATCATGCCAAGTGTACTTTGTCAGGAGTGCGCCACGGCGGGCCACTTATCAGGTCATATCAGGTTAATCATATCAGGAGTGCACCACTACGGGTCACTGTCAGTTCATGCTCAATTATCACTTCCAAACATATCAAATGAATTCATGATTTTCAAGTTCAGGAAAAAAGGCG
Organism: Iris pallida; assembly: GCA_029216955.1. Lineage (NCBI taxonomy): Eukaryota > Viridiplantae > Streptophyta > Magnoliopsida > Asparagales > Iridaceae > Iris > Iris pallida. The sequence continues at coordinate 11,706,252 of JANAVB010024999.1, read as the reverse complement.
TAAGGATATAAAATGGATGCAAATTCATAAAAGGGGAAATATGGGGACATAAAGCACTCAAGGGGGGAGCAAGAGGTAGCATACGCTCAGGACAGCGTACGCAAGGGTCATGCGTATGCTCAAGCCAGGGCACGCTCAAGTCTGCGTACGCTCAGGCCAGGGCACGCTCAAGTCTGCGTACGCTCAAAAGCACGCACACAGGAGAGCTGCGTACGCACAAAAGCACGCACGCAGGGGAGCTGCGTACGCACAAAAGCACGCACACAGGAGAGCTGCGTACGCACAAAAGCACGCACACAGGAGAGCTGCGTACGCGCAAAAGCACGCACACAGGAGAGCTGCGTACGCACAAAAGCACGCACACAGGAGAGCTGCGTACGCACAAAAGCACGCACGCAGGGGAGCTGCGTACGCGCAAAGCACGCAGGAGAGCTGCGTACGCGCAAAGGCACGCACGCAGGAGAGCTGCGTACGCGCAAAGGTACGCACTCAGGAGAGCTGCGTACGTGCAAAGGCACGCACGCAGGAGAGCTGCGTACGCACAAAGGCACGCACGCAGGAAAAGGGTCTTCTTCTCCATGGCTGAGAAGAAGCTCCAATGGCTCCCAAAACTTCAAAGCATCACAACTTGGCCATCCGAACTCCAAATCCGAATTTTCAAAGTTCCAACCAGGGTGGAATTGAACTCTCTTCCACATGGAAACATCAAAACCCATAAAAATCTAACTTAAATAGATCAAAACCATGTAAAACTGAAATTAGGAAAAACTTAGATCTAGAATAATGGAGACTCCAAATCATAAAATACCAAGTTCTAATGTTGATCACCATGTCCTAAACTAGCAAATGAACAAATAAAATGGGGTTCTCAAGTGGTGGTAAGGTGCACTTGCCTATGGGTTGGTGTTGTGTAGAGGAAGGAGAAGAGTGTTGTGTAGAGGAAGGAGAAGAAAAAATTAATGGAGGTTTATGAGGAGAGAGAAAATGTTGGTGGAGTTTTAAAGAGGGTGGAATGTGGTGTGTTGAGGGTGGAGCATAGGCTAAGGTGTTCCAATACACATTAAACCAAACCAAACCAACCCAAACCAATTAAAACCGAGCCATGTCAAAACCCAAAATACGAGAAATACCGAAATTCCACAAGTTGAGAAAAATAAAAATACATGCCAAAATTCAGATACGAGTATAAATACGAAATATGAGAAAATACGGAAAATGAGGGTGACAATAGTTGATCACGAGGATCTACCGTCTTCTCCTCCGGATGGTTCGCACTCAGAGGACCGACATGGATTAGCGAGTGGGTTACCTTTATTTCCTACTTTATCTTGTACTTTCATTTTGTGGTGTATTAGCCAAGGACATATGTTAGTCCTTATTTCTGGGTTTTGTTCCCTCCGTATTAGTACGGCGTGGATGTATATTCTGGACACCTGCTAGTTGTACATTTACGTACCTTTTGTATAGTCAGTTGATATATCTTTTATTATGTCAGCTCTCATGATTATGTATGTACATGTGTTTTGCTCGCCCCTACCATCTCCCATGTCAAATATATATATATATATATATATATATATATATATATATATATATATATATATATATATATATATATATGGATTTATATGTTAAGTTATATCTCGCGAGATATTGAAAACAATATCCCGCGAGATGTTAAACTCAACTGACCCGACCCCAAGTTCTTCATATAGTACATATATAAAAACTGAGAGAGACGAATCATCTCTAAAACCAGAAAACCATAAACTAGGATCGACCTCCGCCATCCCCAGGACTTTTCCCTACACTGGGCGACCTCCCCGACGGCGGCGCATCGCCGGAGGAATGTTGACGGCCGGCCGCGCGCACCTGCAAGCGGACAACAGCAACAGCAAATGGCAGTTGAGAGCCCCACTTCGTGAGTTAGTTTCTCCCTCATCATGCCATTAAATCTCGAATCGATTGATTCTATGTCTTAACAACCTATACGTCTATCAATCCTATAAATTAAATCGGAAAGAGATGGCCCAGAACTAGAGAAAAATCGACTCAAAAGTCGACAAAAAGTTGTCTTTAAAATAGTGAAGAAAACAGTCAAACCCTCGTTTTGGAAGACAAAATTCTGCCAAATGGTGGAGAATTGTAGATATATAAATAAACACATTCGTAGACAACATATAGGACACAAAAACTCTATTTACAGTTTTTAATTTCATCCATTAATCATCCGAGATAAATCAATTCGAAAATCAGGAAAAACTTATCAATTCTGTTTCCGAAAAACATAGAAAACCTCCGATACGACGTGCGTCCTGCCAATCCGGGCGACGTGGTGTGCGTATCGGCTTCGTGGACGTGTGGACTTTGACGAAATTTAAATTGGTCGCGTGTGCGCGACAAATTGATGCGTATCCGTCAAAATTTACCGTATCGGCCTCTGTATAAATTTTCCAATTACTTTGTGCACGTTCGTGACGAAACTTGCACCAACAGGACCGTATCATTTTTTTAGTCCTATATGCCAAGTTTGGTCTAATTCTGAGATAGTTGATCGGATCGCCGTTTTGTGGGCCCCACGATCCGAATCAACGGATGATTTTGTGCACGGTCTGCCGGAATCCAAAATTGGACATACCGTTGGGTTCGTATCATCAAAACAAATTCGTAGACATGTAGTTTGACGACTTTAGAGACCATTAATTTTGGCACGCTTTTCAGTACAAAGCGGATCCAACGGCGGACACCGTTTTGATCTGAAATTACCGTTTTGCCCCTGTGTCCATAATTGGACTTATGGACAGACAATTCTAGCTAATTTGACTATTCTGAAAATATTGGTAATGTCTATATCAGCATCTGGAGACTGTTGTACGAGTTTGACTGTTGTGGCACACTGAGTGGTTTGGATTATCAGTTTCACCAGCAAAGGAACATAGGCGGGTACAGTTTATTGTCTGTTTTCGATATTGATTTTCACTATATTTTACTGTTAGCCATTGGTCATGTGGTTTTTTGTCATTTTATATCCTGTCATTGTTGTGTCGGGAATGAGAAGTACCAAGGATGTGTGATCCGACCGTAGACATTATTTGTTTTCTGCAAGTAGACCTCGTAGACATTGTTTAATTTCTGCAAGTAGACCTCGTAGACATTGTTTATTTTCTGCAAGTAGACCTCGTAGACATTGTTTATTTTCTGCAAGTAGACCTCGTAGACATTGTTTATTTTTCATGCAAGTAGACTTCGTAGACCTCGCGGTGTAGTGCCCCAGACCGATCACATATCAAAGGTACTTCTAACAGTTGGAAAAGTATTTTTAGTTTATTTATTGTTGTTAATTTTTCGTCTTTCCTCATGTCTTTTCTGTTTATTTTCAAAAACATATGATTGATGTCTAACCTCTGTTGTATAGTCATTTTCATATATTGGAACTGCATTCAGTGAATTGTACTCGTTCCTTTCCTGACTGGAAACCATCATTTTTTAGGTTAGCTGTGGCTTCACTTAGCATTGGAAGATACGGGTGTACTTGCAGTCGAAAACCTAGAGATTATCTAGATAAAGGAGTTGTAATCATTTCAATAATTGTAAGAGTTTATATTTTCTGCAAATGTAAAACTTGTAAATATTGTAATTTAACTTAGTTATTGTGAATGAGCATTATTTGTGATTTTGAGCATTATGGCTATATAGCGTTCTACCGCCGACACTGCGGCGTAGGCTGGGCTTGGACACATTTCGTATCCGAAAAGCGGCTGCGGGTCGTGACAGTATGCATTTTTTATTATCAATTTATTGAATTGTTTGGTTATTATAGTCTATAGATAATAGAACATGCTATTGTTTAGTAAATGAATTCTAGAAATTTGAGAAGATATTGAACTTATTTTCTTTTGGCTAAATTACAACTTGATACCCTCAACCATTTCACTTTTTCAACTAGATACCCTCAACTTTGATAGGTGCTAATTTGATACCCTGAATTTTTTTGGACAAAATTGCCTTTCCCCTCCACACCCCCCCCCCCCCCCCCCCCCCCCCCCCCCCCTTCCAAAAAAAAAATATCCCCTCCCGCTGGCGACCCCCCCTACCCCGCAACTATATAATAGTTTTCTTTTTTTTATCTTTTTTTTAAATTTTGGACATCAACATAAAAACTATTATATAGTTGAGGTCGTTAAGTTAGCACCTATCAAAGTTGAGGACATCAAGTTGAATATTTTGGATACTTGAGAGTATCAAGTTGTGATTTAGGCTTTCTTTTTAAGATAATATAACATATCTAAATGTTTACTATTATTGTTTCTGAAATTTTTTTACTTTTTTTTTACCGGTCTGCGGGTCAGTCCGGTTTGGATCCGTTTCGAACGGGTCGAGTCCGGTCAGATTGTAATATCTTTTGAATCCGTTCTGCCAACTAACGGATCTGGTCCGGCTCCATCAAATTTGGGCGCGACCTGCCCTGTGCCTAGCCCTAGGTGATATTTCTTGTGTGGTTTGCTCAAATGACACGACAGAAAGTATTTTGTTGATGTATCAAGAACTTGAAATCCTTCCCCCAGTTTCAAATGGAAGTATGACATAATATATTTTTTTTTTAAATATCACGTAACATTTGTTGCATACAACTTTTTGCATAGCAGCCACTGCTATGTACAATGAAGCCTTAAGTTTTTGTGCAACAAAAGTTCAAGCAAATAATTGATAGATAAATCATATCTTATATATAATACGCAAAATACACAAATTTATAGGATTAACTGTAAAAAAATTATGTAACCTTATATATCAAAATATACTTAAATTAACTAAAGAAAAAAAACATGTAAATTATAAACCATCCTACTAACATAATTACTAACCACTAATAATCACACACTTCCAACTACAATATATATTCACCATCTAAAAAAATATTATGAAAATACAGACAAAAGATGCGTGTAATCTTGACTTGTAGTACTGTTTAGTGACGAATTCACTGGCAGCGATAGTCTTACTAGTAACTACCATAAGAAAAGAAAAATGTGAGAGCTAATACAACTAGAAAAAAAAAAAATTCAAGGCTATCTACTGATTCATTTACATATACACTGAAAATTCTCATATAATTACAAAAAAATCACATCTTTGGAGATTGTTAGAAGATGAACAGGAGCTCTGGATCGCAGCAGCACCATTTGCATAACTCGTCGATGACACAACAACAACATAGTGCAGAAAGGCTACAAAGGAAAAGGAAAATGCTTGTCAAACCATTTGGTGCAAACTAAAATCATCATGTGTAGGATTTGTCAATACCTAGTTTGTTCACTTTGCTAATGGAATTAACAATATACAACTTTTATTATTTGCTAAAAATGTACCCCAAAAAAAAACAATATAAAAAACTTTTTGGGTTATTTAATAATAGGGTCTCGTATAATAGTGTATATTAGGATTTGGGTCACAAAAATCACCAGTGGTAGGGTTTGGGTCTCCAAATTACTGTTCACGCAGGCAAGTGAACAGTGATTTGGAGACCCAAATCCTAACTCCGTTCATTTTTGAAATCCAAATCCTAGTCTTAACTATTATATGAGACGATATTACTAAATAACTCAAAACTTTTATTAGAACGAGACAAAATGAGGGCATGTGTTTCTATAATCATCTAACTTTCAAAAATAAATTTTTAATTGCATATCTTTTTTTTTCCAATCATATACACAATTTAATTAAAATCACCAATCATCAGAGATTATACTTACAATCCTACTACAAAACTGCCCTTTTTTTTCCGTTGTGGGGGAGGATATTGTGGTGGTGCGACAACAGGAGGTGGTGGAGGATATTGTGGTGGTGCGACGACAGGAGGCCCTTGATAATAACCTACATCAAACAAATTCAAAAAATATTAGTAGATGGGAGGTTGATGGAGATGCATATTTGACAAAATTTTGTAGTCTCCAACTCCAAGATTAACAATTTTGATCGTTTGTTTGTCTATGAGTTATAGAAATTCTCCTAACCGGTGTTTCCAAGAACGGAACAAAAAATTTGTGTCTGTCTTGTGCTGAATTAAAAAAAAAACTTTTATCATATTCTTATGAAAAATTAACGAAAAGTTCGAACTAATTCATGATATATGTTTCCCAAGAAAGAAAACGAAGATAGAAAATACATTAATTGTGGAAATGAAAAAGAAAGAGAAAAATATACCTTGATAAGGAGGGTAAGGCGGTTGGTATTGGTATCTCGGATCGTACATAATGGAAAAAAATAAGAATGAATAAATTGACTGCAATAAGAAGAAGGACTTGACGATGATGAAAGAAAATTGCAAAAGGAAGGGAGACAATTGGAGAGAGGGTGCGCTTTCTTTGCTTTGCCATTTTCTTTTGGCGGTCCTTTCCTCCTTTAATCCATTTTCTCCTCCTCTTCAATTGAATTAGTTAATAACAAGTTAAATGTGGAGTTGTGAAGGTTAATGATGTAATTAGAGCCTAAACTTATCCATATTTGGTTTACTATTAAAGGGTTGACACTCTTAATTTAGAAGGTATGGGATGGAGTGGTTTGGAGGCACAAAGTCCAAATGTGGGAAGTTGATCTTATGTTTAGCTAAGTTTACATTTAATGGAGTGTAGTATGGGGTTGGACGAGTACGCAAAGAACCCAGATGGAGTGGAGTGAAGTATCGGGCTAGACGAGTACACAGAGAACCCAAGTCGAACCGTCCCAATATATTACTATCTTTTCGAATTCTTCGATTCAATTTCAAGTTCTTTTGCAGATCTTAATCTGGCTCTTGTGGTCAGTGATGAGAGGTATAATCTCTTTGGCTAGGCAGACGGTCTCAAAATCGAATCGCGGACGAGAGGTGGACAGTTTGCCCAACTCGCATGCAACGCAACGTGCACACAGTCCCATACGCTATGCCGGACATCTAAAAAAGAAAATCTAATTAAAATTGTTTATTAAATTTAATATAGCTAATTAGGTAATTATGTATAAAAAAATTAAGTAAGACTTTTATTTGCTCTTTCCAACTAGTAATGAATTAAAAACTATTGTTTGTCCTTCTTAAATAGTAAAATATTAAAAAAATTATTTAATTTTTTCAAATAGTATAAAGTATGTGTAACACGTGTGTGTGTGTGTGTGTGTGTGTAAAATATAAGGTAAATCGCACTTTCATGTTTGTGTATATACCTTGTGGTAGGAGGAAAGCTTAATTTTGATCTTCTCCGTAATATCGTAGAATTAATTAGCGAGTATAAAAGTGCAATCGCCTAAACCTCAGAAGCTCGCTTTTGGATGTTATGACTGTCATTTGGCTAATATTTAGTACTAATACAAATAGGATATGAGGAAAGTAATAATTCTATATGGTCAATGATCAATTTTCTAAATCTAAAAACTTATCTCATGCCTTCATAAGATTAGATTTCTATGGAGACATGAAATATTATATAAATTTAAAGGGTTGATTGTGTAATAGATAGTCGTGCTTAAAAGAGGTGTTATATAGCCAACAATAGATTGAGAGAAAGAAAGAGAGAAGAAATAGATAGGTTAAAGAAGAGAGAAATTTGGTTTCTCATATCTTCTTGGATGTAATCTCTGAATATTTTTTTGGTTCTCTTTTTTGTGATTTCTTTGGTAGTAGAGTTACAAAGTTGTAGCGATATTGTAAAATCTTATAACTTTATTTAGTAGTAATGTCGCTCTCCTGGTGGTTTTTTATCGGTTAGAATTCTTCATTTAATTCTTATATTTCTTTGTCTTGAATTTTGTAATCTTAATTTTTTTGCATAAGTCAACCACTATGTTTGGTTTTACTAGTGTCGGTTCGACACAGACACTCTTCTTAGTGAATAGTTTTCGCTTTTATTCCTAACATAAGTGGTATTAGAGCTTCTCGTGCGGAGAAAGTTTCTTCCACTTACCTCTCCATCTCCTGTAACTAATGCCAAAAACTCGTCGACTCCTTCGCCTCCTCACCTTATTTAACATAATGCAGATAATCTTATTCTCTATCATCGAATTCACCATCCTCTTCTCCATTATCATCATCATCTTACCTAAACGCATGCCATCCGTTACACATTCAAGATCCATCACCGTCATAAAGTGAAGAAGAAGAAGAAGAAGAAGAAGAAGAAGAAAAAGAGAAGCATAAGTTATGCCATAGTGACTTGCCCTTGCCTAGCGACCAGGGCCGGCCCTGAGTTGATCGGGGGCCTGGTCAAACTTTCAAAATGGAGCCCATATAAATGGGACCCATATATAATATATAAAAAATAAAAAACTAAAATAAAAGTAAATTAAACAAAAATGTCACAACCAAGAATTGAACCTAGGACCTCTATAGTGTGCAAGTTTAACATAATAACCACCACACTACAATTGTTTTGAGTTAGAAAAAATTGCACGGGCGCGCGGCGGGCAAGTTGCGCTGCGCGCGCGGACAAAAATGCCCACGGTGCAACGTGCACGCAAGCACGATGCACGGCAAAAAATCGTGCGGGCGCGCGACGCGCAAGTTGCGTTGCGCGCACGGGCAAAAATGCCCACGGTGCAAGGTGCGTACAAGCACGGCGAGCGGGGGCGCGGCAAAAAATTGCGCGGGCGCGCGGGGTACAAGTTGCGATGCGCGTGCAGGCAAAAATGTCCACGGCGCAAGCACAGTACGCAACGAAAACGTTGCACGCGGCACTGTTCATCGTCCCGACAGCACCAAAAGTGTGGGGAACCCATGAACACGAAAATGACATAACTTCCTCATACGAAATCGAAATCAAGCGGTTCAAAAGCCAAATTTGGGTATAATTGAATTCCCCACAACATGAAATCATTAGTTTTCGAAAATAACAAAGTTTAAGAGATCAAAATAAAAAAATAAGAAAAATTACAAACTTATATCTACAAAAATGTAACCATCAAAACCGAAAACTTCAAGTTCTGAAGAGGCTTAGAATCATGCAAGGAAGAGAATAGAACAAACAAAACAACATTGTTCAAGATTTGGCAAGATGTACTTGCCTAGGGTCGAAGGAGGAGTAAATGAAGAAGTAGATAAAGAAATAAATGAGAAGTAATGAAGAGAGAGAGAGAGAGATAAATTGGATTTTATACAAAACCCTCTCATCCAAAACCAACCCAAACCAAGCCATGCCAAGTTGAACCAAACCAAATTAAACAAAGTTAAGATTAAACCAAGACAAGGCTAAGAAAGACAAGTCAAAACACGAGTCACCTGTACACGTATACTGAAAATACGTATAACAGAAAAACGGGAGTGACAGGTATGCCGTCGGTATACACTGGTATATTGGCGGTATGCCGGTCAGGGAGAAAATCTATAAGTTGAATTTTTTTAAAAACATTTCGAAAACCAAGAAAGCACGAAATACAATACAAAATACGTATCCGTATATGAATACCAATACCGTGAGATGAGTCTCACACCAACCCCCTTCTCCTCCCCGCGCGATCACCTTCCTCCTCCCCGCCCCTCCCTCCTCCCTCGCGGTTGTGGCAGTCCCCTACTCCTCCCCGCGCGACCACCCGCCCCCTCCCTCCTCCCCTGTTGTGCGGCAGCACCCAGCCCCCTCCCCCTCCCCGCGCGGCCACCCTCCTCCTCCCCGCCCCTCCCTCCCTCACTCCTCCCCGCATGGCTACCCCCGCTCCCCCCTTCTCCTATCCGTACGACCACCTGCCACCCCCTCTCCTTCTCTCTGCCCATCCCTCCCGTCCCACCGGAGAGAGGGGAGAAGAGAGTGGGAGATAGGTAAAATCATTATTTCAGGCGTATTTTAACGTCCATCAACGGCAGAAAATGGGTATAAACTGAGCCAAAATAAAAATGTGAGAGGTTTTTAAAGCCATGGATATTTTAAATGCAAAAACTCAAATATAAGGAAGGATTTTTGCACTTTACCCCCTCCCACACACAAATATACATAAATTCCTCTCTGTATGAAAAATTCTGATAAAAATAATACTTGCTATTTTGCTCGCCTCTTCGTCTCTCCAATGCGATTCCAATTCTTTCTCCGCAACTTTTCTTCTTCCTCGACAAACTTCCTCCTCAGAAGAAGCAGCACTAGCAACAGCAGCAGCAGTCTCTCAAAGCTCCGATTTTTCTCATCATCGTCAGAAGCCGAAGTTGCTTCTGCAGAGGAGAAGGCCGAGGCGGAATCGGCGGCGGCGGAGAGAGGAGGAGAGACGTTCTCGAGCCGGGTAGAGAGGCTGAGGAAAGGAGAGTCGGTGGTCTCCGCGTTCCAGAGGTGGATGGGAGAAGGCCTCCCGATCCACAGGGGAGACATCTTCCATGCCATCAACCGGCTCAGGAAGCTCAAGATGAGCAAGAGAGCACTCGAGGTTACAACGCACAATCCCCTCTCAAAAAGGAAAACAAAAACATTGCTTCTCTTTTAGGGATTTCTCTTGTTAAACCCGACACGGACACTCCGGAATACGCTATGGACACACCAAAAGTATTAGTTATTTTGGTGAGGAAACAAAGGAAAAATTCGTCGGCGGTGTTTTTTTTTGGCTTGTATGGTTGATTTTTTTTTTTGTTGGGATCTTCCCATTTCATCATTTAGATAGGAATTTTTTTTTTGGGTTAGTTTTGATGCAGTAGAGTTTAGTTGATTTGGCTTGTTGGGTTCTATGAACATTGGTTAGTTGAGGTGAGAACCAAAAGATAGAGGAGAAAGATTGCTTCTTTGTATGTGTAGAAAATAATAGTTGGTGTAATTTTATTGATGGACTACTTCACTACTTATAGGGAGTCTAGCTCCTCTACATACTACAAATTCCGATGTGGGACTAAAAGTCCCTTATTGATTCTCAACACTCCCCCTCAAGATGGACGATAGATATTGATCATCCCCATCTTGTTACATAGCTTCGACAGACTTAATGAACTAAGACCCTTAGTCAGACAGTCTGCCACTTGTTCTTCTGAGCGGACATGGCCAATCTTCAGTATCCCTTGCTCCAGCTTCTCCTTGATAAAGAATCGATCGATTTCGATGTGCTTCGTTCTGTCGTGCTGAACCGGATTATTCGCTATACTTATTGCGGCTTGACTATCGCTCAGAAGATGCAACGGTGTCCCCTTATCCAACTTCAACTCTGTCAGCAGTGCTTTCACCCATAGTAGTTTTGACACCCCTAGAGCCATTGCTCTGTATTCTGCTTCAGCTGTCGACCGTGCTACCACTGACTGTTTCTTGCTTCTCCATGAAACCAGGTTTCCTCCTACAAAAACACAGTACCCCGTGGTTGTCACCCTCATTTTTTCGTAATTCCCGTATTTCGTATTTATACTCGTATCTGGATTTTTGGCATGTATTTTTATTTTTCTCAACTTGTGGAATTTTAGTATTTCTCGTATTTGGGTTTGGCATGGCTCGGTTTTATTGGGGATGGTCCGGTTTGGTTCGGTTCTATGTGTTGGGCCACCTTAGCTCTAAGCTCCACCCTCAAACACACCACAACACCCTCTTTATAATTCCACCAACCTCTTCTCTCTCTTCATAACCACCATTAATTTCTTCTTCTTCTTCTTCTTCCTCCACACAACTCCTCAACCCTAGGCAAGTGCATCTTGCCACTACATGAGAACCATATTTTCTTTGTCCATTTGCTAGACTAGGACATGGTGATCAACCTTAGTTCTTGGCATTTTGTGATTTGAAGTCTCCTTTGCTCTAGATCTAAGTTATTTCTATTTTCGGATTTTGCATGGTTTGATCTCTTTAAGTTGGACTTTCATGGGTTTTGGTGTTTCCATGTGGAAGAGCATTCAGTTTCACTCTAGTTGGAACTTTGGAAATCTGGATTTGGAGTTCGGATGACCAAGTTATGATGCTTTGAAGCCTAGGGTTCATCCATGGTGTTCTTGCTGTTTGGAGAAGACAGTGAGCAGTGTGCAGAGCTTCTTAGCTCACGCACACTGAGCTACGCGCGCTCTTTAGCGCTGCGTACGCAGACTTGAGTACGCTTCCTGTTGGAAGCGTGTCTCCTTGAGCCTGCGTGACTTTCTCACGCACGCTGCTTGAGCGAGCCTGCGTGACTTTTCACGTACACTGTTCCCTTGAGCGTGCGTGACTTTTCACGCACACTGTTCCCTTGAGCGTGCGTGACTTTTCACGCAGCTGCTCCCTTGAGCGTGCGTGACTTTTCACGCACACTGCTCCTTGAGCGTGCGTGACTTTTCACGCACACTGCTCTGTAGCGTGCGTGACTTTCACGTACGCGGCTCTTTCAGCGTGCGTGACTTTTCGTACGCTGGTCCCCTGACCCCTTTCTTTAAGCTTGGCTTTTCTATGGCCCTGTATATTGATATTTTATTAGATATTTTACGCCCATTTTATATCCTTACGTCTTTTGTCATGAACTTGATTTTACTTAATATGTTTGGAATGACTATTGTACATGGCATGGTATGACAAAAAACTAGCATAACATGACAGTGACCCGTAGGGGTGCACTCCTGACATGACCGACTTGACATGATAGTGGCCCGTCGTGGCGCACTCCTGACAAGTACCCTGACATGATTTATTTTAATGCTGTTACTTGACTTGCCTCGACACCGTGGGTAGTCTTCTTGCTTGCTTGTTAAATCCACTTGTCCTGTCTTGCATCATGTCTAGGATGAGACTCCTGAGTACCACGGTCAGGAGTGCCTACTGAAATGGATTAAGGTTAATAACTAGAATAACTCAGTAGTCATGAAGAGATGACACAGCTACAGGCCATCCCGTTACCTGGGCGCTCTTGGGATCTGTAGCCTGCCGTCGAGTAGGGCACATTTCCAGCACACCGTCGCGTGTTGCACCCTCTAAGTCACCTAAGGGTACATGTGTCTCCTGGACAATGTACCCACCTGAATTCAACCATAATCTTTCGTCCTGGGTAGCCTGGATGGTCTGCAGGGCTTGTGGCTGTGGAACAATCTCACTGCATCTTGTTAGTAATTAGGCCTGTGATAACCCTAGTTAGTTAAAGTAGTAAGCCGTAGGATCTGCTTGGCCGTGATTGATTGAATGAGGTATAACTAGTCTAGTCATGTCTTGATCCCATGCAAGATTGCTTCCTGTCTTGATTACTTACATTACTTATCTTGCCGATAAATGGTGGGAAACCAAGCTCTGTTCAGATGAAGGGTTACAACCCCGGTCCTTGTTTGGTTTACGGGTTGTAACCTGGCTATCGGAATAGTTCCATGGTTATCTCGTCGTATATCATCCTGACATGTTTTCGTAATTTTAGTTTTAATATTAGATTTTTTGTGCTGATTGCTGGCTTTTGTTCTTATTTCGTGGCCCCCTTGTGGCACTTACTCTTTCTGGGGTTGACCCAGCTGGTTTTGTGTGGCCAGATTTCGGAGCAGCTCCCGAGGATCTACCAAGCTTCCAGTCCAATGGTGAACACTAGACGAAATCCGGGCCAAGAGTGGGTTTTCTATTTTATTTCGCTCACTCTATTGTCAAAATTATTCTTTTGAGGCGTTTAGCCGACGAGCACCTGTTAGCTCGGAGCACTTTTACTTACTGTCTGCCTACGGACTGTAAACATGATTGACAAATCCTAGGGTTGATCATGTATGACTAAACTCTTGCTAGTCCTAACATTTTGTAACGACTAGCTTCATGATCAGCTGAATATGTAATATTTGGGACGCCTTATTATTGTATATTTAATGATCATACATCTTGCGACTTTACTTACTTGTGGTGATTGAGACACTAGGCTTGTTCATGACCATAAGAGACTGTTGGCTTGTAGAAAACCCTCACATATCTAGACAGCCGTGACCGTATATCGAGGTGGTTTTCATTTCAATATACGTAGCTGGCTATGTCTGCCCCCGCGCTCCAGTATTCTGGTTCTGGGGCGTGACAGTGGTAGACCTTCTGTCGTCTATGCAGCTTGTCCAGTCTGCATCACAATATCCCTCAATATCTGTGCATCCATTCTTCTTGAACCACAGTCCTTTTCCCGGCGTCCCTTTCAGATATCTTAGGATCTGAAATACTGCATCCATATGACCCGTTCTTGGATCATGCATATAGCGGCTTACAACGCTTACTGCAAATGAGATATCAGGGCGAGTATGTCCTAGATAAATCAGTCTGCCTACTAGCCTTTGATACCTTTCGCGATCAACAGGCTCTCCTGCTTCTGCTCCCATCTTGCACTTCTGGTCAATTGGAGTGACTGCTGCTCGGCATCCCAGCATCCCTGTCTCCTTCAGTAGATCTAGTACATATTTCCTTTGTGAGAGAACAATTCCTTGTTCACCATCACACACCTCGATACCTAAAAAGTATCTCATCTGTCCTAAGTCCTTCACCTTAAACTCCTTAGCGAGTTTCGACTTCAGCTTAGTGACCTCATCAGCATCATCACCTGTGATCACTATATCATCTACATATACAACAAGTATAGTTATGTGGCCTCTTGCATGCTGGAGGAAGACCGTGTGATCTGCATTTGTCTGATGGTACCCCATGCCAGTGACAGCCTTTCTCAATCTGTCAAACCAGGCTCGAGGAGATTGCTTCAGCCCGTACAGCGACTTCTTCAGTTTGCACACTTTTCCATGTGACGTTCCTTCACCTGAATCTGACACAGAGTAGCACCCCGGAGGAGTCTCCATGTATACTTCTTCTTGTAGGTCTCCATGAAGAAATGCGTTCTTTACGTCTAGCTGGTGTAGCTTCCACCCATAGTTTGCTGCAATGGAGACCAGCGTTCTTACGGTACTCATCTTCGCTACTGGGGCAAAAGTCTCATCATAGTCGATCCATATGTCTGGGTATAGCCTTTTGCAACCAGTCTCGCCTTGTATCGTTCAACTTTTCCTTCTGGTGTCTCCTTCACTGTGTAAACCCATTTGCATCCCACAGCTTTCTTTCCTTCAGGTAATGGCACCAGCTCCCATGTCTTATTTTTCTCTAGTGCCCCAAGTTCTTCCATCATTGCAGCTTTCCATCTTGGGTCCTTCTTTGCTTCCTGCCAATTCTTAGGTAAAGAAGTGGAGTCTAACGAAGTGAGGAAGGCTTGATAAGTCGGAGAGATATTAGAATAAGACAAGTAGTTGGCGATATCATGTTCATAATCTCGATAACGAATATGAGCCTTTCCCGCATTAATGCGAGAAGACCTCCTTAAGGGAGCAATGGGAGGTGGGGAAAGCATACCATCCGAGTCGGAGAGACCCGCTTCCGAATCCGAGTGATCCGGTACGGGAGTAACATCTTCAGGAGTTGGGGCAGGAGTAGACGAGGGACTTGGCACATTTGGCACAGGGCACGGCACAGTACTGGACCTCTGCTGTCGTCTTCTGTACACTTGGAGCTCTTTTTTCCTTGTCTGCTTCTCCCCCTGCGTAATATATGTATCGTCTTCTTCATCCTCCGTATCGGTATTACTGATGCTTTCTCCTCTTTCCTTCCAATTTGCAACAACAGGACAAGGTACCGATCCGACGACCACGCTTGGACGTATTATCTCTCCCTCACGGCTAACACCCGCTGTGTTAGGTGTGTTTCCAAACGCGGAGCCCTCATCTGAACCATAATATGGTTCCACCTCTCTGAATGTAACGTCCATGCTTACAAACAGCTTCCGTTCCATCGGGCTCCAGCATACATACCCCTTCTGTGTCCCGGTGTACCCAACAAAGACACACTTAACTGCTCTAGGATCCAGCTTACCAACTCCAGGTCTGTTATCATGGACAAAGCATACACATCCAAATACTTTCGGAGGAACGGTGTATGCAGTTGTCCCCGTGAGCATTTCCAACGGCGTCTTCCAGTCCAACAATTGAGAGGGCATCCTGTTGATGAGATAAGAGGCTGTCAAGACAGCCTGCCCCCACAAGTATTTAGGCACATTCATAGCTAGCATCATCGTCCGAGCTACTTCCAGCAGGTGCCTGTTCTTTCGTTCTGTAACACCATTTTGAGCCGGTGTATATGCACAAGAGGTTTGATGCAGTATGCCATGAGAGGATAAATATGCAGCAAACCTCGTATGGGTATATTTCGTCCCATTATCCGACTGGAAACACTTAACACGAGCATTATATTGTGTCTTTACGCGTTGATGGAAGCTCTGAAATGCTTCAAAAACGTCACTTTTATTCTTCAGTAGGTAGACCCACGTTACGCGGGTAGAACAGTCAATAAAAGTGACAAACCATCTATAACCGTTAACACCGGTTGTAGGACAAGGACCCCACACATCTGAATGAATCATATCAAAAGCAGCAGTACATCGATGCCCAGAACTCACATAGGAGCTTCTGGTATGTTTTTCCAACTCACAAGCATCACAAACTAACAACTCTTTTTTCGCTTTTTGATATAAGGATGGAAACATGCGACTAATAACAGAAAAGGAAGAATGTCCTACACGCTGATGGTGTAGGAGTAGCTCGGCTTCGACACTTCGACTTCGGACTTCTGGTTGTGTGTCTGCAACCAATGATGCCAGTGCTCTGTCCAGACCGTTCCTGTCCAAGTACCATAGAACCTTATGCCATGTGCCAGTGTCCAGTCGTCTCCCCGTTCCCTTCTCCTGAAAGATTACCTTAGGAATATCAAAGGAAACAGTACAGTTTAGATCAAGGATAATGGCGCTAATAGATATAAGATTGACAGGAAAGGAAGGAGCATGTAAGACATTAGATAGAGTGATGGAAGGAGTGCAATCAATAGTGCCTTTACCCATAACAGGCATGGAGGTACCATCAGCAGTCTGAATGCTTTCTGGCGGCGTTAGGTTAGAGTATTCCCGGAACTCACCTCGGGACCCCGTGACATGGCGGAATGCCCCAGAGTCCATAATCCAGACTGGTTGAGAGACAGATGCAAGAGCACGCGGAGGTATACCGTCACTGGTTTGGAAAAAGTAAGTGCAGTAATCTCCTGAGGTGGGCGGCACATCAGAATTGACTTGTCGGTCACCAGAACCAATCTTTGAGCCCCGCAGTTTCTCAAGAACTTCTCTCTCAAATGGAGTTATGTCCGCCAGCTGATTGTCCCGGTCTTCATCCGCCAGATTCGCCGTGTTGCCTCCAGAGTAAGTGCCCCTTCCACCAGTGTAGCTGCCTCGACCACCTCGTCGTCCACCCCGACCACGGCCCCGACCACGCGAGGAACTCCGTGCTGGTTTTGGGCAAAAGCGGATGTAATGCCCTGTGTCACCACAGTTATGGCAAACGCCTCCCGCAGAAGGAGGCTGGTTGAAAGCAGCAAGAGCAAATGTGGCAACTCCGACTTGCTCCCCCTGGGAGATGCACCTGGTGGGCATCAGCTTCAACCGTGCTTCTTCTTGTGCCATGGCAGCTATGGCATCCTCTAAGGTCGGCAGCTTTGGTTGCGCAAGAAGTACATTCCTCCGTTGCTCAAATGCAGGGTTGAGCCCCTTCAAAAACTTTATCATCCGTTGCCGCGAGATATAATTCAGAAATTTCTGGAAATATTTTGCGAAGGACGGTTCAACCTGAGCATCCTCCATTCCAAGAGGATCATAATGGTCAAGATCAGACCAGTACTTCTTCAACAAGGCGGCGTACTCAGATATGGTACGATCGTCTTGGACTGCCCGCTCGAGTTCATCCTGCAGTTGGAAGACTCGCATTGGGTTACCTGAACCGGAGTACATATCTTTCAATGTTCTCCAGATATCAGCAGCTCCCTCCATTGCTTCAACATTACCCGACACTTGATCGGTTAAAGAGGCTGTCAACCAACCAGCCACGACATTGTTGACAATCTCCCATACAGCAAACTCCTTCGAGGAGTGATCGACCGGGGCCTTGGTGTGGCCATCTACATAGCCAACCAAGCCACGTCCCTTCAGCGTCCGCATCGCCTGCCGCGACCATTTTAAGTAGTTGGTCGTGCCTTCCAGCTTCGTCTCCAGTTTGTCCAACTTTCCCATTCTATACGGTGACGGATCCACATCAGTATGGGTCACGCGTGAGGTTACCTCCGGTAATCTCTTGGTCAGGAGATCCTCGACCAGGGCCTTCATCTCTTCTGCTGTCAACTTCCCATAGATGGAATCCATGGTTTCTGCAACTGTAATCAGTGAGGTTTTGTTGTTTCCTGAGTCGTCGTCGTTTGCTTCGTCTTCGTCTTAGTCAGCAATCTGCTGTGAATCCTGATCTCAGGTAGCGTCTTTGTCAACTGTATATTCTGACAGTTGAGATAGAGATCGGGGGGGAAACAACAAACTAGCTTCCTCACTGATATGTTGGAGTGTATGCGACCAACTAGAACCGCGTCATTATGACGTGTTCGGACAGCCCAAACTTAGTTGTGCCTCCTTGCATGGCGAAATATGCAGTACGCCGCAACAGAAATCCTAGAAGGATTTTGAGTGTACGAAAATCTAAAGAGATTTCGTAACAGAAGCAAGACGAAAATCTAAAGAGATTTCGTATGCGTAGCAGTAGGTCTTCTAAAGAGAAGATACTGAGTCTCGAAGGCAACAACAGTAGAGCTTCTAAAAAGAAGGTACTGATTCTCGAAGGCAACTGCAGTAGATCTTCTAAAAAGAAGGTACTGATTTTTTTTTTTTTTGGTGGCTAGGGTTAGGGTTAGGGTTTTGATGGGGCTGCTAGGGCTAGGGTTAGGGTTTCCATGTCGAGAGTGGGAGAGGGAGGTAGGGGGGGGTTGCTCCGGGGGGGGGGGGGGGGGGTCGCGGGGGGGGGTCGGGGGGCTGCTCCGGGGGGTGGGGGGGGGGGGTCGGGAGGGGGGGGTTGGGGGGGGGGCTGCTGCTCCGGGGGGGGGAGAGAGAGAGTTAAATATATATATATATATTTTTTTTGTGGGGAGAGAGAGAGAGAGAGAGAGAGAGAGGAGAGAGAGAGAGAGAGAGAGTTATGGCTCTGATACCATGTAGAAAATAATAGTTGGTGTAATTTTATTGATGGACTACTTCACTACTTATAGGGAGTCTAGCTCCTCTACATACTACAAATTCCGATGTGGGACTAAAAGTCCCTTATTGATTCTCAACAGTATGTTTTTCCCCATTGTTACTGTTTTCTCTTCCCTGGTTTTGTTGGAAATATGGGGGGTTTCGTTGTTTTGTGAGAAAACACAGGGAAATTGCTTCTTTGAAGCACGGACACTTTGAAGATATCGGTCCAGTGTCTGTATCTCTTCGTGTTGGACACAAATTGGTTGCCACAGTCAATCCAAAATAAATACACTGGGGTACTTGAGGATTGGTTCTTTGTGTCTTATTCCTTTCATACTGTATTACTGTGTGCTTTCTTTTGTTGGCTTCTGTTTGGGATCATCCCCCCATTGATGTGACATTTTCTTGTTGTGAGAAACCATATGAAAACTTGCTTCTTTATTTACTAGAAATCATCTAGGTTGTCAACTTGTGATACATACTGTGTATCGATTTTCTTGCGTACCGTATCGTGTAACACATGATAAAGTAACATTAGGAGTTTATGTCTACACTTCTAAATCTGTATAGCAAAACTTAATATAACTTCCTCATAAGTTTTTTATTTGTTTCATTTTTGTAGGTCTATCTAGTTCCAGAATCCAAAATTTTACGTATACACTAATTGACTCAAGCAAAAAAATATTTATACTACCTATTAACATATATGCATCGTATCGAATCGACCGATACGTAACGAAATGATGGTATATCGTATTGTATCGTGAGATACATATCATGTATTGTGTTATACTAACAATACAGGGAAGCACTGGAAAATTGATTTTTTTTCTTGTTGAGAACTTTTCACTTGATTATTTAGATGGAAAAAGATGATCTTTTTTGGAGTTTCCGTGTACTAGGTTTTGTGGTTGTTTCGCTTTTGGAGTTTTGATGCACTAGATTTTGGTTGGTTAGGTTTGTTGGGTTATGTGGACATTGGTTACTTGAAATATGAACTGGAGAGGTCGAGTGGTTATTGTGGCCTGTTATTTGGGCGTATTTAGATTTAGATTTTTTTAATTTAATTTTATTACTTTTTTTTGCGGTTATGTAGTTCCTTTTGTTGGGCTTTGTTGGGAACTTCCCATTGACTACGATAGAAGAGACGCGATTCTTTTGGAGTTGTGATGCCTACTCTATGTCAGTATTTGGTATTGGATTGGAACAAGAGAACAATTGAGGCAAGGAAAAGAGAAGAAAGATAGCCTTTTAATGTCATGATCTTTGTGGGTATTTCATTTGGAGTGGTTTTAGACTTTAGTGCTTATATGGTTTTGATTTGTCCTCTTAGATTTTGTTTGGAACTTTCCCATTTATTAGTCACAAGGAAAAATAGAGTAAGCACCTCTTGGATCTTGTTGGGTTTTGTTGGGAACTTCCCATTGACTACGATAGAAGAGAAACATATGATCTTTTTTGGAGTTGTGGTGCTTACTCTATGTCATTATTTGGTATTGGATTTGAGCAAGAGCACAATTGAGGCAAGGAAAAGAGAAGAAAGATCGTCTTTTAATGTCTTGTTCTTTGTGGGTATTTCATTTAAAAGGAGTGGTTTTAGTGCTTTTATAGTCTTGGTCTGCCTCTTAGATTTTGTTTGGAACATTCCCTTGGTCCTAAGGAAAAATATGACTTTCTTAAGGAGTTATAAGACACAGAGGAAAGATATAGTTACTAGTGTCTTAATTCTTTGTGGATATTTCATTTTTTAGAAACAGAGACTACAATGAATAATGGGATTCTTTAATTGAGAGCTTTGAGTACATACATATGGAGGAAGGGAAGCTTCTTTGTAGAAGTCTATCCAATGTGAGACTAAGCATAAATTGAATAGACCCACACGTTCAAACAAACAAATAGACCCACACACTCAAACAAACCCACTCTCTCAAACACATTTCAAGTGCTTAATTTGCTGGCTTTTGTTGTGAACTCTCTATTAATTAGATAAAAGGGAAAAAAGAAAAAGAAAGATGATTCCTTTTTGGATATTCGTTGCTTTTACTCTATGTGGTTATTTAGTTTTTGATTGGTTACTTGAAATGAAGAAGAGAACAGTTAAGGTGAGAGAAAAGAGGAACAAAAAAAGGTTACGTAGGAGTCCTTTAATATATAAAATAGACTCCTACATGCACTTGAAATTTTTACTAAACCTGCTAGGTCAATCATCGATAGCAGATTTCAGGACTAAATCAGTTTTCATCGAGTTTCCTTAATCTTTATAACAATATAAGATCATGTAGATCCCGGCGATTGTTTCCAACTTAGGATGGAACTCCAGAACGAATGTAGGTGAAGTAATGGCTTGAAGCGTGCACCTATGTCGATTAGGACCGACGTAATCCAACTTGGCTCTCTCGTCCTATAACAGCTGGAAGCTTCTGAATTGATTAGATAGAAGTAAAAGGAGGATTTTTCAGAGCTGTGTTTTCCTAAGTTGTTATGAGTATTTGGTTGAAGGGGTTTTCCTTGCTTGGTTTGTTGATATTATGGGCTTGAGATGCAGAAGAGAATACACGGGGCGAGATAAAAGAGAAAATTTTGGTTTGCAGTCTTATAGTTTTCGAATATTTCATTTAAGGTGCTGCTTTCTTTATCTTCTTACAAACTTTCCATTAATAATATAGAAGGATAAGATGATTTTTCAGAGTAGTGGTGTTTTAAGTCATCATAGGTAATTCATGTTTCTTTTCTTTTTCCTTTTTTTTTGTTTGTTTGTTTGTTTTTTTTTTTTTTGGGGGGGGGGGGGGGGGGGGGGGGGGGGGGGGGTTGAGTTGCTCTTCTTTTGTTTGTTGATTTGTTTTTTTGCTTTCTGTGGGTATAGGTTACTTCAAATGAAAATAGAGCATGTGAGTTATGTCAAAAGAGAGAAACTGGTGTTGTTGTTATAATCTATGTGTGCATTTCATTTTGAGCGCTCTCTGCTTGTTTACTTGATGTCTCTTGTTAGTTTTATTTGGGAGCTTATCTCTTGATTAGATAAAGGGATGATTTTCTGGAGGTATGGTGTAACTGGTGTTAAGTCATTGTTGGTTTTTAGTTTTGGGACTTTCTTTTGCTTGGTTTATTGATTTTATGTGTTGTTCTTTGTGGGTTTTGTTCCTTGAGATGAACGATAGACATAGGGATGAAAGAAAATATATTTTGTGGATTTATAATCTTTGGAGCATTTCAATTGTATGCTTGTTGATGTCTCTTGGGTTTATTGGGCTTCCTAGCTCATGTGGCAAGGAGGTGGAGACATAAGCTTCATGCCTGGGTGGGTTTGATCCCACGGTGAAGCGTATTATTCCTTTTATTTATTGGCAGGAGTTAAAAAAATAAAAATAAAATTGTATGCTTGTTGATGTCTCTTGGGTCTATTGGGCCTCTGCTTCGTTGACTAGATAGAAGACTTTTGGTGGCTTAATCTGTGTGGATGTTTGTTTAGTTTTGGGGGGCTCTCTTTGTTGGTTTGGCTTTTTGTATCGTTTTGGGATTCATTGCCTAAGATAAAGTATATAGCAGTTGATTTGAGACTTGAGAAGTCAGAGGAAACTTTGGTCTCTTTGGTTTTTAATTTTGAGTGCGTTCTTTGCTTGTTTAGTTGGTTTTTCTTGTTGGGTTTTATTGGGAACTTCCCAATAAATTATATAGAAGGAAATATAGCATCTTTTTTTCCCAGTTTGTGCTGCCTTAAATCTTGCTGGTAATTGGTTCTGTCCTTTTTGGGGTTATTCTTTGCTTGGTTTGTGACTACACTTGTTGGGTTCTGCACTCAAACTGAAACAAAATAAGTGATATTTGCATCCACTACCGATTATTCAATAAAAACTAGAAAAAAATAATTACTATTTTGTGGGTACTCATTGGGTGTTTTCTCTACTTGTTTGGTTAAGGTTGATTGTAGGAATTTCTTGGGAACTTCCCCATGAATTAGATTGAAGGAATAGTAAAGGAATGCATTATGATGGTTTAATTATTTGTGGTCGTCTGGTTTTGGGGGTGCTTTTGGTTGGCTTCTTTTGTAAGGAATTTGTTACTTGAGTTGTACCAGAGAGCAATTGGGGTGAGAGAAAAGAGAGCAGTCTGTTATGATCTTTATATGGTATTTCACTCTGAGTGTCTCTGTGCTTGTTCAGTTGGTTTCATCTGCGGGATTTTATTTGGAACTTCCCACTTGACTAGGTAGAAGGAGAGAGAATCTAGTTGGAGATGCGAGTATGTGGTTTGGAGGTTTTTTTTTGCTTGATTTGTTGATTTGGCTTTTTGGAGTTCTGTGGGGATTAGTTACTACTGATGAACAAGAGAGCACTTGAAAATGAAATTACCATAAATAATATTCGATGAAAAAGAAGAAACAAGTACAATTTTGTGGGTATCATATTTTGCTGTTTTCTCTTGTTGTTGATTTTGCTTGCTGTAATTGATTTTGGCGACTTCTTTTCCATGAGGGTCTGATTGTCCGTCTTTAACTGTATTTGGAACTTGTACTAAGAAATAGTGTAAGGTTTTGTCCTCTTCTCTAGTTCTCTTACAGTTGAATATTTTTCTGCACTTCTGCTGCTCTCTTTATCCTTATTCATATAACTAACATATAGATTGTTTAAATGTTTGCTGGGATTGTAGATGTTGAATTTCATGGCTCCGATACCATGTTGAGACTCATGACACCAAGCTCTGATACCATGTCAAGGTTCATAAGGCAGTAGGCATGGGAGATGAAGAAAGAGATGGTATAATGGCTAACCCTAATTTGGTGGAGATAATAAACTTCATCCTCTCTATAGAGACTTTTTACTTCTATACCCTATTCTAAAAGCGAGGGCACCATCCTATTTTTTCTCCTGCTTCTGAACCAATTTTGTTTTCTGACACAAATCCAAGCCAACAAGCAGCCACATATCTATCATAACTTTGACACACATCCAATGGCCCACAAGCAGCCGTCTGCTTCCATAGGTAAATTTCCTTCATATTTTCTCTTTAAGGCAGGCTCACCTTCACGTGTACGGATGGCTATACAGTTCTCTGATAAAATTCGGTAACAACCCCCCTATAATTAGGTCAAATTCTGAATAGCTACCTATCACTTCAGTAATTTTTTGGAGATGCTTCAATATAATTAATTCACAGAGAAAATTATTTGGCTCCAATTAACAAAATGATCAAACAATGAATAGCAGACCATGGCACAAAGTAAAAAATAAATAATATGATACACTTTGAATCATTTGAAACAGCTCGTGTTATAATGTATTGAAGTGTATTGTCATATAAAAGATAATTTGCAATCATCATCTCAAAATTAAATGCTTCAGGAGATGCTTGCTGTACTCGACACTTGTGAAAGAAAATTTTATTACTTTATTTGTGTTATGTTGTTTCTAATTGTGCCATATTATTGTTTTTTCCTACTATTTAGAGCATATCATTTTGTTCCTATTCTATTAAAAAAATTATGTTGCTTTTAAGAAACGAAGTTTTCGAAAGAGAGCATATTGTGTCACAATCTTACTGCCATTTTTTTATAATATTCGAACTTTTCAAATATTTAGGACCTTACCTTTATCTACCTCTCTATCGTAGTTAAAAGATAAAAAATAATATGCATTAATTATATTGCTAATTCTTTTATGTATATCTACTATTCCAATCGACTTCCTCCGTCACCTGATTTTTTCATGTTCATCTGTTTTAACTATGAGTCAATATGGTTATGTTATGATGCAGTGAAATTTGTCGAAAACATTATACAATTATCACGATAAGTGTTACCTATATTTGACTATTATAATCGACAACTAAAATTCTTGTTGGCTTATATGCACGTTCTCTCCGGCTAGTATTTATAAAACTCCACAATATAGAAAGTGTGAATGCAAAAATAGACTCTTAGATTAGATATGGAAGCTCAATAAGAAAATATAAAGATATAGAAAATATAAAGATATACTCCTGACTCGATCTGTAAATATAGAACTGAAACTTTGACTAAATCTAATAGATCCTAATAACCTACATCCTAAAATAGGCCCAAAACATATTTTGTTCGTCAACAGTAGAAAAAAAAAATCAAAACCCACTTATTCTAGATAACTTTTGCTTTTCTTTCTCAAGTTTTCTCACAAAGGTGAAAAATTCCATCTTTCAACAAAAACCAAGAAGAGAAAACAGTCAAAGGCATAAAGAAGTAGTTTTTCCTCCATCTTGACTCAACTAACCAATTTCCATGGAACCAACAAGCCAAATCAACTAAACTTTAGTACACCAAAACTATATTAAATTAAGAACTTTTCCTAACTTTGATTAAATAGGAAGATCCCAGCCAGAAAAATCAACTACACAAGCATAGAAATAACACCAATGGCCAATTTTTCCAATGTTTCATCACAAAAAAATCCATCTTTTCCATGTAGTTAATCAAGAGAACATTTCCTCTCAAGTGGTCACCTGTCCATTTCAAGTGACTCCAAGAGATCTCGTTACTTCTTCTTTTTTTTATCTAACAATCAAGTAGGAAGTTCCCAACAAGAGACCAACTAATATTTCGGTGTGCCCATAGAGTGTCTCAGTGTCGTGTCCAACACGAAAATTCATTAAAATGAAGCGAACTCTTTTTTGGACATGAGGGTTGTGTTCAAGGTTCTAAACGGCGGTAGGCATGTGCGCGACGGAGAGGGTCCGCCTATCGCCTAGGCGCTTGATACATTTGGGCATTTTTACTATTTTATCAGTTTTGTTTTTGCATAATATGCATATTTTAAAGGTGTTTTATGCGTAACTAAGTTGTAGAACAAAAATCTATGAAGTTTCAGTCTTTTAAAAGGCGTGTGCACGGCAGAGAGGGTCCGCCTATCACCTAGGCGCTTGATACATTTGGACAATTTAACTATTTTATCACTGGATTTTTTTTTTGCATAATATGCATATTTTAAGGGTGTTTTATGCGTAACTAAGTTGTAGAACAAAAATTTATGAAATTTTAGTCTTGTAAAAATGAACCATAGGTCCATACTGCTTGCAAAACTGTTTTGTCCAAACATATAGTCAGATATTGCTCCGTCTAGGCGTCCGCCTATGCGGCCTCATCAGTGCCTACTTTGCCAAATCTTTGATGACCGCCTAATCCACCGCCAATGGCAGAAGCAGTACGGATAGCGGCCGTTCATCGCATAGGTGTCGCCTATACGGCTTTCTCGACCGCCATTTAGAACATGCATTGTGTTGTGACCGTGAGTGCTCTCTTGTTCATCTTGAACTTCCTCAGCCAATTGATGGCTTGGAAGATGTCTCCCCTGTGGCCATTCATCCTTGGAATGCCTAGATGATCGACTCTCCTCTCTCCAGCCTCTCCACTCAAGAAGAGAACGTCACTCCTCTTTCCGCCAACACCTCGGCCTCCTCATCGACTTCAATAATTAGTCGAGGTTATTCTTATTAGTAGTACATCAAATGTTAGTAGAACATCAAATAAACCAGCTCTTCCCAGTTTTCCATTGTTCGATTGCTTCTGCATACATCTTAGATACTATATAAAGTCTCGCTACATCATGGGCCATTGCTATGGTGCTATGAGTTGTTTCATTGGGTTCAACATTTGATTGCTTCGTGTCCTTGAATACCTTCGATAGCCCTTCAATGTTTTGGTCCTCTACTTTCTCCAGCCTCTCCACTCAAGAAGAGAAAGTCACTCCTCTTTCCGCCAACACCTCAGCCTCCTCATTGACTTCAACAATTACTCGAGGTTATTCTTATTAGTAGTACATCAAATGTTAGTAGAACATCAAATAAACCAGCTCTTCCCAGTTTTCCATTGTTCGATTGCTTCTGCATACATCTTAGATACTATATAAAGTCTCGCTACATCATGGGCCATTGCTATGGTGCTATGAGTTGTTGCATTGGGTTCAACATTTGATTGCTTCGTGTCCTTGAATACCTTCGATAGCCCTTCAATGTTTTGGTCCTCTAATTCTATCTTCAAGAAAATGTTAATAAGTAGACACATGTGGGGTAACACCATCAGCCTTCATCTGGGTGAGGATTTTGTTGATAGTTTTAGTACGTCCACTTGAAGAATGAATAATCATTGAGCGATTGTGCATGTAAGGAGAGATAGTGAAGGACACTTGCCTCATCTTTCTCATGTAATCGAGTGCAAACTTAATGTTATCTTGATCCAATCCAAATAGGCCATGAAAAGTTTGTTATAGAGCAATTCATGCTGATGCTTGGAACACCATGAAGCTTAGTTGTGAACTCCATAAGATAAGAGTAACCCAAGCTAATTCAGGCCATTAGGCAGTGTGGTCTTGCGCGATGGTAAAGCTTGTTGATTGTCTCAAGCAGGTTGAGGTGTTGACGGAGAGAGGAGAGCCATCCTCTTCTTGAGTGGAGTGGAGAGGTTAGAAAGAGGAGAGTCGGTGGTCTCAGCGTTCCAGGGATGGATAACAAAAGGATCTCGATCGACAGTGGAGACATCTTCAATGCCGGCTTAGGAAGCTCAAGATGAACAAGAGAGCAGTCGAGGTCACAACACAACCCCCATGCCCCAAAAAGGTTTTTAGTGATTTCTCATGTTGGACACGACACTCTATGAGTACACTAGAAGATTAGTTGGTTTTTCTTGCTGGGAACTTTCCATTTGATTGTTTAGATAGAAAAAATTAATGAAATCTCTTGGAGTCACTTGAAATGGACAAGTGACCACTTGAGGAGAGGGAAAAAAATGCTCCTTCTCTTGATTAACTACACGGAGAAGATGTTTTCTTTTTGAACTTGTAGTGAGGAAACATTGAAAAAAATGACCATTTGTGTTATTTCTATGCATGTGTAGTTGTTTTTCTTGTTGGGGTATTCTCATTTGATAATTTAGATAGGAAAAGTTTTTTTTAGTATAGTTTTGGTCTACTAGAGTTTAGTTGATTTGGCTTGTTGGGTTCCATGGAAATTGGTTAGTTGAGATAAGAGAATAAAAAGATTGAGAGAAAAATGCTTCTTTGTGCCATTGACCGTTTTCTCTTCTTGGTTTTTGTTGAAAGATGGAATTTTTTCACCATTTTGTTTTCTGAGAAAACATTATAAAGAAAATTGCTTCTTTAAACAACGGGAACTCCAAAAATATTTC
Source organism: Iris pallida (assembly GCA_029216955.1). Taxonomy (NCBI): domain Eukaryota; kingdom Viridiplantae; phylum Streptophyta; class Magnoliopsida; order Asparagales; family Iridaceae; genus Iris; species Iris pallida. The sequence continues at coordinate 11,678,153 of JANAVB010024999.1, read as the reverse complement.
CGATGTCCGTTTTATGTTGTGTCGGACACATCTCTTATGGCACAGGTGCTCCACAATACACTAGGGCACTTGTGGTGAGTAAATATTGCTTCTTGTGTTTTATTTCGAGTTCTTTCTTTTCTTGGCTCATATGGAAACACTTTCTTGTTGTTGTGAGAAACCATATGAAAACTTTCTTCTTTTACTAGAAAGTAGAAAATTTGATGTGGTGTCCTTATCGTGTCGGACACGACACTAACGTACACTAGGGCACACCAAAATCAGCCGTGACTGTATCGTGGCATATTCGTGTCTGTGCAACATACCGTGCAATATAGCTTCACTATGTCTTACTCTTTGTTGGTAAAGCAATTTGAATGCTTTCTCTTGGAGGGGTTTTTAGGAACTTTCACATCGTTTAGCTACAAGGAAAATATGGGTTTTATATGAGAAAGCATAGCAGAAATTGGTTCTGTGTTTATTCTGTGGTTTTTATAATATTTTTTTGAGTGCTTTGTCTTTGTTGGATTTTGTTTGGGAACTTCCACATTTGATTAGATAAATGGAAAAAAAAATATGTTTTTTTTTATTTTTTTGGAAATTCAAGAAAAAATGGTCACCGTTGTTCTTTCTATGCTTATATAGTTTGTTTCTCTTGTTGGCAACTTTTCATTTGATTATTTGAATGGAAAAATTATATATATTTTTTTGGAGTTTTGGGTTACTAGATTTTTTGGGTGCTTGGTTCTTGGAGTTATGGTACACTAGATGTTGGTTTTTGGCTTGTTGGGTTTTGTTGACATTGGTTACTTGAAAGATGAACAGGGGAGATCGAGTGGTATTGTTGTTTATTATTTGTGGGTTTTCATTTGGAATTATTTTTTTGCGGTTAATTTAAGGTTCTTCAGTAGTATCAAATCAAGACCTACTTTAGATAATTTTTGGGTTTCTTCTGACAGGTTATGGAGTGGGTGATTCGAGAGAGACCCTACAAACTTAAAGAGCTGGATTATTCTTACCTTCTGGAGTTCACAACTAAGCTTCATGGTGTTCCCAATGGTGAAAGCCTCTTCCTTCGTATCCCTCATGAGCATCAGAATGAATTGCTCTACAACAACCTAGTCATGGCCTGCTTGGATCAGGGTAAGATCAGACTTGCACTTGATTACATGAGAAAGATGAGGGAACTGTCCTTCCCTATCTCTCCTTACGTGTACAATCGCTTAATAATCCTTCACTCTTCGAGTGGACGCAAGAAAACTGTCGCTAAAATCCTCACCCAGATGAAGGCTGATGGTGTTACCCCACACGTGTCTACTTACAACATTCTCCTGAAGATAGAATCAGATGATCAAAACATTGAAGGGCTGTCAAAGGTATTCAAGGACATGAAGCAATCAAATGTTGAACCCAATGAAATCACTTATGGCATCTTAGCAATCGCACATGCTGTGGCAAGACTCTATACAGTATCTGAAATGTACGCAGAAGCAATTGAACAGTCAAAAACTGGGAATAACTGGTCTACATTTGATGTTCTACTAATATTGTATGGCTACTTAGGAAAGGAAAAGGATCTAGAGAGAACTTGGAAGTTAGTGGAGGGCCTTCCTCATGTTAGATCAACAAGCTTTGTGTTAGCAATTGAAGCATTTGGGAGGATTGGCTCAATAAATAGGGCTGAAGAAATTTGGACGGAGATGAATGCAAGGAAAGCAGCGAATTTACCAAAGCAATTCAATGCAATAATATCGGTATACTGTAGGCATGGGCTTATGGACAAAGCATCTGAGCTTTTTAAAGAAATGGAAGCAAATGGATGCAAGCCAAATGCTATAACCTATCGCCATCTTGCGTTGGGTTGCATAAAGGCAGGACTTGTAAGTGAAGCGTTGAAGACAATTGACATGGGGAAGGACGAGACTTTGAGCTTTCAAGTAAGAAGATCTACACCGTGGGTAGAGACTACTCATATGCTGCTTGAAGGTCTGGCTAACATTGGTGATTTGGTAAATGCAAAGAAGTTGTTTCAAGAATTTAAGGAAACCAAATATTGTAGGTATACATTTGTGCATAATACTCTTCTGAGGGCTCATGTGAAGGCAAAGGTTTATGATCCAGATTTTTTGAGGAAGATGATTCTGAAAGGAGCAAGGCCCGATGCCGAGACATACAGTCTTGTGAGACTTATTGAACAGTTTAAGAACTGACTGTATCATTGCAGTATTTTCCCAGAGATCCCCAAGGGAGAAAAATGACACTTCTAAAATAAACTAATTTAACCAGGTTCGGTTTATCTCATCATTGTTTTCTTTTGGGCTATCAAGACTCAAACTACTCTCAGATAAGCACAAAGAGTGTTTGAGGGTACCAGCTGTTTGTTGAATATAAGTATGAGAGTAATGGTGTTATGTAACATAGTATATGATTGTAGCAGGATTCTTTCCTTCTGTATTTGTTTTACCAGTTGGAGGAAATAAATTATTTCTGTGGAGCTGGTGACCTCATTGATGTGATCCATGGTTTGCCCGTCAATAGCTCACCATCATGGATTGCATCATTACCAGACCACTAGAAAGAGCAGAATATATTTAGCTGCAGAAGCATTGGTTTGGTATGAGCTACCAAGTAGATACAACCTGGGATCCTTGATTGGAGCATTGCAAGAGGATACTGTTCTGAGAGCTAATACTAGTGAATGTGTCATCCAAGATTCTTCGTTTCTTCCTAAAATTTTCAAATTTGCCATTGTATCGGTATTTTCTGAAATGGATAGCAGTACTAGTTTTCCAATTCAAGACTTCAACAATTTAATGTCTGCTTGCCAGATGTTTGGCCCCTGGACCTGCATGAGTTCTTCATTTTCTGATGCGGGCCCACTTTTTAGGCCTTTCAGTTATTTAGGCATAAAGGGGTATTGTGGTCTTTCACCACAATAATCCTCCTAGGGTTTGCTTTTCTTTTCTATTTATAGTCAGGGCTAGCCGTCATTACTTTTATGCTTGGATTGAGAAAACTCTCTCTAGTGTCATCAAGAAGGATTTTATTACTTTGTTCCGTTCAATCAAAGTTGGGAGTTTTGTTCTTTTCCTATATTAAAGATCATTCTGTTTCTATTCCTCTTGTTCTTTGTTTTATTTGCTTTCTTTTGTGAATCGATTGAGTCGATTCACAACAATTGGTATCAAAGCCCTCTACGAGCCATGGCAGACGGGACGAGAACCACGATCGACGAGAAGATCCGAGGTCTTCGGGAGGACTTCACCGCCGAGATCGATAGCTTGAAGAAATCCATGGAGGCCTCCATTAAAGACCAAGCCTCCACGAACCAGGAACTCCGCACGGAGATGCGGGACATGCGGAGGGAGACGACGGCCATAATGATGCTCTTACAAAACATCTCGAAGAAGATCAACGGCGAGGAAGCGGAGGCGGTAACAACCCAAACCCTAGGCGATCAACTAGGGTTTGCTCCTGCGGAGGGGGAGGCGACCGAGGAGGAAGGACCGGCCGGCGGCCGCTGCCCCGCAACCGCCGTCGCCGCCGCACCTCCGGGCTGGGCCCTGGCGGCCGGCGATCACCGCCGGACAGCAGCCGAGGGCCGCGGGAGCGCCACAGCAGGCCGCGCGAGCCCAGGCGGGGCCGCGGCTGCTGTGGGCGGCCGCTGGCCGACCCCTGACCGCCACCCAGGGCCGGCCGGCGCCAGGGGAGCCGCCGGCGAGCGGCTGTGGCCGGACGCCGCCGACCATTTCGGTCCCGACGGACCGGCGCCACATCCGGGAGAGGCCCTAGGGCTTGGGGCCCCCTATGGGGGTCGGACGATGACCTCGAACTACGGTGACAGGTTCACGGGTTCGGGAAGGGGCTTAGCTGGAGTTCCGGCTCGGACGGGAGGGACGGAGCCGCCAGGAGGGGCGAGGAACACCGGATGCAGCAATTTCTTTGGAGAAACGGCGGGTCCCGCCAACTTCCAGAGAGGGGATCTACCCCCACGACGACCACCACGGAGGAAGAGGAGGAGGAGGAGGATCCGACGGAGGAAGATGCCGCTATAGCAACAGACGCAGTTCCCAGATTTCCACCTTGAGGACAAGGTGGCTCTTTTAGGGGGCGGTATTGATGCGGGCCCACTTTTTAGGCCTTTCAGTTATTTAGGCATAAAGGGGTATTGTGGTCTTTCACCACAATAATCCTCCTAGGGTTTGCTTTTCTTTTCTATTTATAGTCAGGGCTAGCCGTCATTACTTTTATGCTTGGATTGAGAAAACTCTCTCTAGTGTCATCAAGAAGGATTTTATTACTTTGTTCCGTTCAATCAAAGTTGGGAGTTTTGTTCTTTTCCTATATTAAAGATCATTCTGTTTCTATTCCTCTTGTTCTTTGTTTTATTTGCTTTCTTTTGTGAATCGATTGAGTCGATTCACAACATTTTCCTTGAGCCTTAAAGGTGCCATTACAAACTAAGAACTTGATTCTGGGCAAGTTAAACATGGGAAGAGCGGAAGAGCCACGAACTAATGGAAAACTCATTTGCTAAGGATGTTACTGCCACTAAAGTATGTTTTTCCCTACCTATTTTCTTTCATTTCTACCTTATTTAGTTATTAACCATCTAACATAATGCCCTCTCCTTTTTGGCTTTCAATATATCTGTCATTTAAGCATTCACGATTGCAGCACTGACGCGTCTATGAAGCTGAAAGTCTTTAAACAATAGAGCTCTAGAATTTACTATCTATCATGTGACAGTTCTTTATGTATATTTCTTCTAGAGTTTTTAATATAGTTATCTGTTACTGGTCGTCAAATTTGAATTTTGTAGTCTGATAGATGTTTCAATCTTTATAAAGTATATTATGATTTCCTTCAAGGAGTATGGACTATGGATGAAACCTTTGTGTGTGTTGTTCATCTCCTTTCCTGTCATTATTAGTACTTTCTGCAGGCATATTGTTGAACCCTTTGTATTGGTTTTTATCGTATATAAGGTCGTCCCATGATTTTGGTCTCCACAGTTTCTTAATTTTCAGCAATAATACTCGTGTATAGTTTGCGCCACCTTCTTCATGTTAGAGTTCAATTTGCTTGGCAATTACCAGCTTGACAATTGGTTTGAAATTAGCTATAGCCATAGCTGATGTTTAAGTATAGTATTAATGGAAAATGGAAAATCATTAAAATAAAGTAGGATTTTCATAAGTCAGAAGTTCATGTGTTTGTATTCATTTAGGGGAGATTTGTTTCATAAATGATAATGAATTCCTTAAAAGTAAACATGAGAATAAGAGTATGTAAAGTTTCACGTCTATTTTTTTTTTTTTTTTTTTTTTCAAATTCTGTATGAATATAGAAAGTTAAAGTGAAGTTTCAGTAATTCAGAAAATTAGTGTAGCAGAAACGAGAATACTAAGATGGATGAGTAACAATACATTGAAAGATAGGATAAGAAATGAACATATTGAGATAAAATCGTCTTAGGTGGTTTGGACATGTGCAATGCATACCAATAAATGTTCCCGTAAAGAAGAGCGATAAGATAATAGTTAAAGAAGCCACTAGGGCTAGAGGTATGCCTAAACGAACGTGGATTGAGGTTTTAAAGAAGGATATGTTTTTTGTGGATTACGGTTTTAAAGAAGGCTATGTTTTTTGTGGATTGAGGTTTTAAAGAATGATATGTTTTTTGTTAGTGTTACAGAAGACATGGCCCTTAAACACAACTGAATGGAAGAAAAGAATTCAGGCAACCAACCCAAAAAATAATGGGACAAAGGCTTCGTTGTTGTAAAAATATTCGGATTTTTTTCTTCTTCTTTTTCTACACTTAGCAAACTGAAATATGAGCAAAACATATTTCTTCTCCCACCCAATGATTCTTTCTCTATGACCTATACTTCCTGTTATACCCAGAAATAGCCTGATCCTCTTTTACTTGAATTTGAAAAAAACTTGTGGCACAAAAGTGTATAATTACGGGAGATGTGCACAAGACAGCTTTTTGCTCATCTTGGTCGATAATTAGTTAAACAATAATTGTGGGTTTCTTTTTGTTGCATTGTTATTTCTTCAGTTCAATCCATGTAACCATAAGCACTTGGGGTGACGTAGCTTTCTATAAGGGACAGAAGATAATTCTTTTAAATCGATCTAAGTTCTGATTTTTATACGCTTTGTAGTTTGTATGTTGACAATCTATTAGTACATTGACCTAATTTTGTAAATGGTTATACTTTATATTTGAATCTATATTCCTCTATTTATAACCAGAGGGTGAATTACATTTTCTTGTTTTGTTTAAATAGATATTGAATACCAAATCAACTCTTGGATACTATATATACTAGCATAAAGAAATGTGCTATCCGCGCACCTGTATGAATGTGCTTTTTTCGAAATGTTCCTCAAGTTCGTAAACATGAGCATTGCATCTTCATGTTTGCACATTATTTTAGGTAATGGTACCTAATAATGTGCATAGAGAAAAACTAAGATTCATTACATGAAAATTACATCCAGCTATAGGATATGAAATAAAAATTCGTTGCTGAAAAGTACGAAGACGACCAAAACGTGACATCTAGCAGTGTGCCAAAAAAAATGCAAGCAACTTATCTCATTTGAACTAATTCTTCTGCACTCACTTGAAGTTCACGATATATTTATTGGGTGCAAAAATATTATGTACGGTCATCTGCAAATGCATATGTTCCAAGTCTCCGTGTTAATCATTTCCTTGTTGATTCACGAGGCTATATATGACTACAAAATCTCATTAAAAATAAGAAAATAAAATATTATAGGTTACTTTTGGCCCCTATGTGTTACAGAAAATAAAATATTATTTGATCATAGTTTAAATGCCACAATGCAAATGCAATGCATAATCTTGTATTTAAATATGTATGGACTGTATAGCCTTGAGAATTAAAAATGATCAGTATATTGTTTCTCGCATGACCATATTTGATCAGAGGTTTAATGGTTCAATCCACTGTATTAATCCCAAGGCTCTTCTATTCAAGGCTGTTCTATAGCTGTTTGAGAATATGATCATGAAATTGGATCCAAAACCGTACCATCATTTATACCATTGCACAATCAGATGATACTTTGACACCAATACACCTATAGTAAAATGGTGGTTTTGGGAAATATAATTGTTGCAAATTGTTCCGTATCGTTATTTCTTAAATGAGAAAAGAGGAATGTTGGATTGGTTTTTAAGTGCTGAAAAAAATGGAAAGCCATATTGATTAGCTTTTTATCCAAGGATCCTTTTCACCGAGGAGATCCCCTTGTATGCTTTTGTCTTCTATAATGCTGGAAAAATAAGGGATTTGCTTTTCTCCTCGTATGAGAAAGAAAGGATTGAAAGATTTATTTTTCAGTTTTTTTTCCTATGTGACCAAGAAAGAAGGGTAAAGAAAGGATTGAAAGATTTATTTTTCAGTTTTTTTTCCTATGTGACCAAGAAAGAAGGGTAAAGAAAGGATTGAAAGATTTATTTTTCAGTTTTCTTCCTATGTGACCAAGAAAGAAGGGTTGCTGAAGGAAGTTTTGTTATTTAATTAGCGATATTTACTTTTTTGGCCATGACTAAAATTTAAAGGGACTGATATTGACCTTTTAGTTAAAAAAAATTGTAAAGTTGTCCTGAGAACTTGATGCTGGCTTTAAATTTTTAGACTTAAAGCATCAATAGTAGATGTAGCTCAGGAGGCCCAAATTTGTAATAATAAAATAAATGTAAAATGGATTGGGTTTGTATGAGAATAGTAAACAAATAAATCTTGAGGCCCATATGAGATGTTTGGATATAGATCTATGTGTCATACTTCTATCTTTTTCATAAAATAATATAAAACCGAGAATGAAGAAATTGGGGCTCCAAATTGAGCTTTGCTATTCAACAAAATGAGTTCCTACATTCAACAAAATGAGTTCCTACATTCTGAATGTAGAAATTTTGAGCTTTTGTGGCTGAGATGGGACCATCATGGGGCTCCAATTGAACCTTACTATCCTAGGAAATGGACTCCTACATTTTGAATCTAGAATTTAGAAATTGGGATGAGCCTTATTATTGATGCTCTTAGGTAAGGTCTCGACCATTGGGTGCTCAACTTTTGGTCATTCACATCTATATTTAGACTTAATTTTCTTTAGAGCAACATATTTGTCATATGCATGATGCATGAATTGCTCCTAGATTCATATACATTTTTTATTTTATTTTAGTCCGCAGTGTATTCTCATTTTAACGGCACGGTCAGTTGTTCAACTCAAGTTTCAACTGTGATCTTTTAATTACCTCAGAAACCTTTATTGATGCTTTGCATTCACAGGTTTTCGATATCCACGGCAAGAGATCCATACAGGTTTTTTGGAATGAGTTCATCACAGACTACCTGGCTATTTGTACGAAGAATTTTTAGTCCTTGGTTCAGTTTCTACACAGATCTTTAAGCTGAACCTTGCAAAAATTGCTTCGACCGTGTTTTACTTCAACGCATATAAACTTGCAATGGGGTTGAACATGTTCACCCAGCTGGCTCAGAAACATGCTATGGTTACTGTTGTTTCTGTTCTTGAACATGTATGTTGATTGTGAATTGAGAATAACTGTATCCCACGTGCAGAGTGAATATATATGTTTACTGTTCTTGAATATATATGTTTACTGTTGTATGGTTAATTTCTAGTTCTTTTACACGGTGCTTCCTGTTCACTGTCATGAGTGCTCGAAATTTTGATTGTTTATACTCTTGCAAACGTTCTCCCAATCTTCCAGTTGCTCAAAGTAACGTTTCATAGTTCAAAAGATTTGTACTCCATGACATGGTTGAAATATTCTTGTACCAAATTTGGTCTAGACACAATTTAGGACAGGCAACAGTATATAGCATTGCTCTTTTTAAGTTGACACAAGTTAATCATCATCGACACGGTGTCTCGACTTGACGAAGTATCACCATGATAGGTGACATCAAACGTCTGTAAAACTCTTCCAGTGCTATCAAACTTCAGAGGTGTCTCCAGAAAATTAACTAATTTGGAGATTCTTGGTAAATAGGACACTAATATTTTTCTTACATCTATATACCTTCCAAAGGTTTAACAAAGATGCTGTCTGATTACAGAACTTCTTGCCTGTAGAAAATCAGAAAAATGTTCCTTTCATAAAACTGTAATACACTCTTTCAAAGAATTCCAACTAAAATAAGCCACAACGAGAAACTGCAAAAATTTGTAAGATCTATTATTTGGAAACAGACTCGTTACAAGCATACCGCTGAAAAATACATTCTACAAAATATCAAAACCTAGAGGAAAAACAAAACATTAAGATGTCTTGGGAGGAACTCTAATCCAGCCTCCTTCTTTGGCCTACATGATCCATGCTTGAAGAATCAGAGCTCCTTCCCCTGCCTCTCCTAAGAACCATAGTAAATCCTCCTCCTCTACTTGGTTCCGCTGATGATGCATTTGTCTCAGCAGAAGTATCACCCTGCACGACAGAGGTCCTGTTCCATCCTCTCCTCCTAAGAACCATTGCCAACCTACTGTTCGATCCATCCGAGGCACCATCTGCAGCAGTATTACTCCGTGAAACAACTGGTGTGCTCCTCCTCCTCGCCCTCACTCTAAGTAACATAGAAGATCCACCCCTGCTTGGTTCTACCGATGTGTCAATAGCAGCATTATTCCCCAGTATCATCGCCATGGTGCTTGAATTAGAAGTCTGACTGACAACTGGCTCAAAATCTCGTTGGTTGTCAGCTGGTGCGTTTTCTACAGGTTCATCACTTATGCGACTCAAACTCCTGATTTCGGCAAGAATAGAGGAAAATCTTGAAATAGAGCCATCAATGGCAGCCCGTTGCTGAGATGCAGCTCCATCTTGGTGAAAGGAACTCGAAGCACTAATCTGAGAATTTGGTGAACTGTGCCTGGCCAAATCCCATGGATTCCTCCCTTCCGCAGGAACAAACTGACCCCCCTGGTCTTCGTCTTCAAATAACACTCGCAGATGCTCAGGTGATGTAGCTGGTCCTCTCAAAGGTCTACTTTGCAGGTGCAGCCTCATGCTTTCAACTCTATTCCCTTGCGGTCTAGGGGGTGCTTTCAACCCCAGATTCCCATCTTTCTCACTCTGCATCTTCGCAGTAGCTTCCAAGCTTCCCCTTCCGTAAATTGGCACTATGCTGGAATCATCCACCTTTCCTTTGCAAACAGGGCATTCTTGGTAATAGCAGTGGACATGAAGCCACTGATACAAACAAGGCCAGCAGAATAAGTGACCGCAACAAGTGACAACGGGCTCTATCGCCAGTTCAAGGCAGATATTGCACTCAAAATCGGGAGCACCCTCACTCTTCTCCTTCTCCTTCTCCTTCAGAACGTCTACCTTCGCGGAACTAGCCTTCCGCTTCCGCATCGATCCTAGATTCCTAGACCACTTGCTACCCTCCTTATATCTGACACCAACTCGGAATCAGTAGTGGCTCGAAGGTAGGCGCACGATCTGCCATGCAACACTTTGGGACCTCCAATTCTCCAAAGGTTGAGGTGACACTCTCCCTGCATATTGTGTCCACCCCGTGAGATTGTTGAGACTACTGGTAAATCAGTTCCTAAGGGTTTAACATTAGGATATCTTGAGTGTATGAAGATATCTAATGATGAAAAACAATAATTCTTCAAGAAAACCTAGCTCTGTTACATCAAAGTCGATAATTGAAACTGGACTATTCTTCCCCAAACTTTGAGCACGATTGGTTATTCTATGCAAACCCAAGTATCAAATTCCATTCCTAATCAGAAAAACCCTACTTCTTCAAGAAACACCACCATAAAAACTTCTAAACCCATGACCAAAATTGGATCTTTCTCCCATTTTGAGCACGATAGGTTACTATATCCAAACCCATATATCAAATTCCCATTCCTAATAAGAAAAACCCTACTTCTCCAAAAGAACCCTACCTCCAAAACTTCAGAACCTATAATCAAATTTGTATCTTTTCCCCCATTATGACCATGATTGGTTACTAATTCCAAACCCAGACATCAGTTTGTCATTTTAAGCAGGAAAAGAAACTATTTATTAAAGAAACCCTAGCCCAAACAACAAAACCAAGTATCAAAATCAGATCTTTACCCCCCTTTTTCAAGCATGATTGCATAACTAACCAACAACCGTAAACAAAATCAGGTTTTTTAAGAGAAACCGTAACCCTAAGGATCAAATTCCATAATCAGCAATCAAAATCGAATATTTTCAACATATTTGGCCCGGATTGAGTACTAACAAAGAAAATTATACAAACTCGAATCAAAACTGAGCGAATTGACTTTCAATTTGAATTTTTTTTCTTAATAGCAAAATTAGGGTTTTGTGAAGAAAGAGAAGTTACCTTTGGATTTTCCCTCTTTTCTATGCCGGGAGCCTACAGGAGAAAAGGAGAGGCAGAGAAGGGATTGTTCACAGTACCAAAAAGAAACCATCCAATATACGGACACACAAACAATCACCCATGTTTTCACCCACCGGATCCCAGTACAAAATCAATGTGCACTTATTGCAACTTTATTTTAAGGGAAAGTTACATAAATGCCACCAAAAACCCTGGGGGTCACAAAATCAGTCCATCTTTATCAAGTAATTAATGATAATTTAAATAAGCATTTGTCACGTGTCATTTTAATTCAGCATAAAACTATTTTAAAAATAGTTTAATGAATTTTAGCAAAAAAAAAAAAAAAGTTTTAATGAACAGTGAACATCCATGCTAGTTTTGGAGAGCAGCTCTATTGTTTCCAAAATGAATATCCCAACCATATTTGCTTTACTATACATGCAACTTTTTATTTTTTTATTTAAAGATTAAATGATTTTGGATACAAAAAGTTAGAGGTGAAACTCGGACGGGCTAAATTCTAGTCGGATGGGGTAAACCCGTTAATAGGTAGGGTTAGGTAGGCGTAAGCATTCGGTTTATTCAGTTTCAACCGAACCGAATTAGCCAAAACCGAATAAATCGAAAATATAAAATTCAAAACCGAACCGAATAATAAATTCGGTTGATTGTTCGGTTGGAATTAATGGGTTGGACTTAGACCCAAAGTTGGTATTAAAAATTATAATTTTTATACACACATCTAATGAATTTAAAGTTACGCACAAAGTTGAACTAGTTTTTAGATTATCAAAGTTTGAATTCAAAATACATACATACATAGAATTATTGTTTTCAAAATATACACATTTTTAAATTAAAAATATTTACATAATTGTATAAGTCTTATTCGATTTTTGGTTTTGGACCGAAACCGAAACCCAAAACTGAAACTGAATAAGTAAATTTATATTTTGAAAATCGAAACTGAACCGATTTCTTTTTTTTTTTTGAAACCGAACCGAATCTCGTATCGGTTCGATTCGATTTTCGGTCCAAAATCGAATAATGTTCAACCCTAGGGTTAGGGTTGAAGATACTCGGGTTTAGGCACGAATTTGAATTAAAATATTTGAATTCGATCGAGAATCGGGTTGGACTGGAATTCGAGTTAAAATATTTTAACTATCGAATTGTGTGTCGAGTTATATATATATATATATATATATATATATATATATATATATATATATATATATATATATATATATATATATATAATTTCATACTTCTTAAATAAAAAAGTTTAAACCCTACAATTTTATACCAAAACTCTTCAACTCCTTATCTTAAATTTTATTTTAGTTTATATTTTATAATGATTGATACTTAATTGCTATTTGATTATGTGTTTAATATTAATTTTGTTTAAATATTTCAAAATCATATTAAAGTTCGATAAACTCGATGTACCCGACCCAATCCGAGGAACCTTGGTTCTTTTTCTATACATCCGGATTAGGTCTTGAACTTTATATGTTTAACCTGAGGACGAGTTAGGCTTAGGCTCGAATTAGGCTATTATTCATCGGGTTGAACTCAGATTGAGCTTAAGCCTGACCCAACCGGTCTGAGTTGCACGCATAGTAAAGGGACAACACATATTCTCCCCTAGTTTTAATTAATAATGTGATACGTGTTAATCATTGAGTAGAATGGTGAACATCAAACTTAGCTTTGGTGAGTAATATCCTCATTGGCCAATCCCCTTAGTCATAGACTTGATTAATAGAAACTAAAGAGGGACTTATTTATATCAAACCAAAGGAGGGAATTATTTGTGGAGGTGCAACTCGGTCCGACTAATTTCGAGTCCAATCGGATAACCTTGTTAATAAGTTAGATTTGAGTTGAAGATAATCGAACTCTGATTAAGATTCAGATTAAAATATTTAGACCTGATCAAAAAATCCATACTTATATGTAGTGTCAAAAGAAAAAAAGAGAATAGTCTGATTTTTATTTTTTACTGAAAAATTAAAAAACAAAAAACAAAAAGTAAACGACGCCTGAGAGATTCGAACTCTGATTAGGATTCAGATTAAAATATTTAGACCTGATAAAAATCCATACTTATATGAAGTGTCAAAAGAAGAAAAGAGAGTAGTCTGATTTTTATTTTTTACTAAAAAAATAAAAAACAAAAAACAAACGACGCCTGAGAGATTCGAACTCTCGCGGGGAAACCCCATGTACTTAGCAGGCACACGCCTTAACCACTCGGCCAAAGCGTCGCTTGATAGAGTGCAAGAAAAGACAATACTTATTTATCTTATCACGGTTTACTTTGTTAGTCCCACGTGTCCCATTAACACACATACATACACGATTATTATTTTTTTACTTTTTTTTATGTTTCTATATTTTACTTTTACTTTTTTTAAAAAATATATATTATTTTGTACTTTTTTATATATTTATATTCTTTTATTTTATATTTTGTATTTTTTTTGCCTTTTTGAATTTTTGTTTTCTTTTATTTTTGTTAAAAATAAATAAATACATATTTACATTTTTAACTTTTTTTTTTAAATTTTAAAATATTGTAGATGGGTCGGTTAAAACTAAAATATAAATATCGAGAGTATATTTGTTAAAATGATACAAATAACAATTATGATGCCATTATAGTACACGGTAAATCAAATATTTAAATATAATTAATATTATATTATATGATTGATTCCATGTTCCAACCAAATAGGATAATATAATTATAATTTTATTACATTACAAATTTTATTCTATTAGAATTACAATTATATCACAATGAACCAAACACAACTTTGTATATAAAAACATTTGTTAGAAGAGAGTTCTTGGTTGGCCCGTATATCAAAGTGTTAGGAAGATGGTGACAGAAACAGAGAGTTCGAATACAAAATATAGTGCACCATTTCTTCCGGAGGGATTTTACTGGTGTCCGTCCGAAGAAGGCGATACATCGTGTCCAAACAGAATACATGAGCATACCATGGTCTATCGTACTTTATTGACTTATCACACAATAACTCTCTTTTTTTGAAGTGCCCTTTTCTCCAGCTTGACAAATGTCAAGGGATGATTCGAATCTGTGCCTTCCGTGCCGGGATCCGTTGCTACCACTAGGTCACAACCCATAGACTTATCAAAACAACTTACAAAAGCAAAACACACAAATGACTCGTTTTCCAAACACAGAATCAATTTTGCTCTCCTAGTATATTTTTGTGTTCGACTGTGTCCAATATGTATCCAACATGTATCGATGAGCTATTTGACATTTACTAAATAAAAATCAATCGCCACTGGCCAACACAGGCCTTAACTTGAGTTGTTTCAAATGATCGCAACAGCCCATTTAGTCCTACATAGCAGTAAATGTCACTTGCATTTTAGTTCTGCAGCACACGCTTGTGAAAAGTAAAACCAACGAACCGAAGCAGTAAACTATTAAATTTGTAAGATTTTCCAATACTATTACTTCTTTTTTTTGCTCAAGGAAAAAAAGGAAATAACAATCAAAAATAAACAGGCCGACTATTATTACATAGAGAGATACAAGTGTCATGAATTTCCACTTAGGAAAAACATATCATTCACGTAACAAAAACTGATTTTAAAAACAGAACATCACAGGTTCCTGTCCAAGTAAATGTGTTTGTATAGGCAAAACTAAACCAATGATATGCTAATATTATGAGATATACTGAGATTTCCCAATGATCCTGAGCTACAAACTATCGATCGGAGAACGATTAAAAGAATTTGATCTACTCGCACTTGATTGAATGGTATATGTGTCGCACGAAGAGCAGGGAGGCGCGGAAGCCAATGGTCCCCAGCATGAGGAAGAACCCGTAGCAGATGCAGGTCATGTAGCCAAAGAAGAAGGACGTCTGCATGAAGCCCGACATGTCTGATCTTGCATGGTAGTAGTACAGGCAGTAGAAGAAGACAAATATACCAGTGGAGCCTCCGCAAAGGACCGATCTGTAAAGAAAATAAAATAAAATAAAAGGTTATAAATATAAACCACAATGTTTTAGTGATTTCAGTTCTGATTATACAAGACCATGAAGAAAGCGTAGCTTGCAGTATCGGCCGATACCGATTCGATACGGTCAATACCGATATGGTTTGGCATGTCCCGATATGATACTGACCGATAACAACATTAGAGGGTCTCTTTTTAGTCAATTCGGCAAAGAAAATTGAATGGAAAAAAAAAAAACCAATCAACAAGGGTGTAAAAGCATCTAAAAGAAGAAAACTTATTTATCACAGGTAAACCAATCGGTAAGGGCGACCACTACTATTTCATTTAATTTCAAAACTACTAATAAACAACACAAAAAAATACTTAAAGTTGTGTCCAAATATATATATATATATATATATATATATATATATATATATATATATATATATATTCTAAAAATTTAATAATTTATTAATAATTATTTGCTTTCCGATACCAAAAAAATTCTATACTCCGATCAAAAACTGCCGATCTCGATACTCATAGGACGGGTCTGATACCGATTATGATTCATACCGATACTACAAACCTTGGAAAGAAGTCGCACAAAGCCACAGGTCTCCCACTCCAGAATATATCTAAATTAGGTCCCATTGTGTAAAAAGTAACAAGGATGGAAATTAGCTAATAAAATGCTAACCCAACTAGCAGCAAGAGCAGCATATACCATCATTAAGAAAAAAAAACATAGTAGTACAATGCAATGTTTAAGAAACTGAGCTGTTGAACATGAAAACTGTGGGGAAAGGCTTGGAATATGAAAACAGTGCCTCAATGTTGATCCCACTCTTGTGGGGATATGATTAGAAGATGAAGATTATAATGATGATATTGCTAATTTACTGACTGTCTCTCTTTCTATCATGTATAGTATTATTTGATGGTTGAACTCGAGGAAACCTAGAATTTGAATAAATTTTAAATTTTCCTATTTTAAGATGAATATAATTTTAAATTAAAAGGTATTGTATGTGACCAAACAAGAAATACTATTCTTAAGTAAAAACAAACCAGAAACTAAATTTTACCATGAGATTGTATTTTATTTAACACGTGGAAAACTGTAAAAATATTACATCTATTTCGGTGTAATCTTTCTCTCTTAACTATCAAGATTCTAGATTATTTATCTATATATTATATCAAAACTACAGCATAAAACAAAACACCAAAGAGAAAAAATACAAATATGCAATATAATTCAAGGGAAATATTTCCATAAGTTGGAAAATTTTCAGACAATAAATTTGTCATAGTAACATGATAAATACCATTTAAAGAAAAGAAAGGTGCTATCATCTGTGCACCGTGAGCAGTGGGCAGGCCAAAAGAATAAGCATATACAAGGAGCAGGGTTTTACCTCCACCACCATTCGTGATCCTCCACAGTAAGCTGGAAGTACGTTAATGCTACGGTGATGAATGCCGTGACAATGATGAGGATAATGAAGACAATGAAAAGGATGCTGTATATGGTGTAAATTTTGTGACCCCACACGCTAGCAAATATATAGTACAGCTCGATGTAGATTGCACTGAAAGGAAGGAACCCTGCCATTGCCATCTGAGGAATAGTGCCTCTATACCATGGCAATAGAGGGATTTCCCTTGGATACTTTGTCGTACGGCATGGAGCTTGGAACTCTGTCTTGCCATTTTTACCAGCAACACCACCCAACACAAGCAATGGGGAGGTCACTAATGTCCATATGAGAAGAATCACGAGGATAGTGCCAAAAGGCAAGGCTGCAGTGGCACTGTATGCTATGGCTACGGAGTTAAGAAAACAGAATGTCAAGAAAAGAGGTCCGCAGAATAAGCATCCCGTTAACAAAAGATTCCTCACCTGCAATTTATTTAAAGGAAAGAACGTTAACCCATGTATAATTGCGCAACAATAGAGAAAGGAACCTTCATAAGTCACATACCCAATTAGTCCCTTCTAGTTGCATATAGAAGGAGGTAGCAGTATAGCCAGCAATACCAGAGGTAAGAGCATATATAACAACTAGCGCTGTTAAAAGAGCTCCCCTATTGTATGGATAGAACACTCCGACTAGTGCAAGAAGAAAGATGAATATGGTCCTGGAGATAGGTGCAAGAATGTTAGACGTTATACAACGATGTTACGACGAGAAGGGCAAAGAATAGACTAGTTACAGGGCTAGGAGCTGAGTTCCAGATCCAATAACAGCTGCAAACAAGGACTTGTACTTTGGGAATCGGAAGACATCCCCATGAATATACTTCCATCCGGTCTCCTCTTCGTCCTCAAGGGCTTCATCATCATGTGAATATCTTTCAGGAAACGAGTAACATATCTCAGGAAATACTGCAACATAGATAACATGCAAAAGGGAAAAGGAAAAAATGGGAGGGAGAAATGTATTTCTTACTTAATAAAGTCATTCTTGAGCACACGCATGAGAATTGTAGCAAGAAAACCAGTTAGAAGGAGGACTGTCACGCATGAATTAATAATAGAGAACCAATGTATCTCTAAATGTTGGGGCATTGAAGAAGATTTTGAGTATTTCTCCATTCTTTTCTCAAATGGGATATCAGTTTTCTTCCAAGTTACGGAATATGAAAATTCCATACCCACTTCCTTATCCTCACTGATATCCACAGACAAATTCGGGTCTGTCTGGACATTAATTTCAATGACATGATTATCGTTGTAGAAGATATCAAAATGGATGTGCTTGAAGAGAAGGTACTTAACACCACTTTGATCGAGCTTGTCCTTCTCAACTTTTCCCATGAATCCCCAAAATGGCAAGTCATCATAGTACATCTGAAAGTAGTAGTCCTTTGAGACTGCATCCCTGAGCTTTGCAACATCTTCTTTGGACAAAGTTTTCTTACAAACAGACTTTGATTGTTTGTCCTCCCGGAAACTTAGTTCATATGGTGCGTCAACCAGTCGATCACCATTTAGAACTTCCCCAAGAGCTTCCTTCTTGTCAGTAACATGCTCTGTAATTAATTTGCCCATTGAATATAGACAACTAGAGATATATTGCCAAACAAAATAACCCAATTGCACATAAAAATAATATCAACAAACCTGGTGTACAAAATGGCAAATCGTAGAAACGGTACGTCTCACTGCATACGAAGGAAACTCAAATGTCAAATATACAACGCATGAAATAGCTAAAGTCGTCTATGGTAATATCAATCTCACAAGCATATACCACTTTTGGTTTCGTATAATTTCTTCTTTAATGATGCAAGCAAGATAGAAGCTTTCACTTTTGGTTTTATTCTTAAGGGCAGTTCAACACAATGTGCAGTTACAGTGTGGCTAAGCACTACGTTTTATTATCTAAGAAATCTAATTACACTATTATAACAAATCTTTGCAGCAAAAAGAGAGAGAATATATTCATAAGTTACATAAAAGATTCAATCAACAAAAAGGAGTAAATTTCTTCTTTAATGATGCAAGCGAGATAGAAGCCTTCACTTTTGGTTTTATTCTTAAGGGCAGTCCAATACAATGTGCAGTTACAGTGTGGCTAGGCATTATGTTTTAGTATCTAAGAAATCTAATAACACTATCATGACATCTATTTGCAGCCAAAAAAGAGAGAATATATATATGCATAAGTTACATAAAAGATTCAATAACCAAAAAGGAGGATCAACAACCAATTAAAACTCAAGAAAACATCTAGTTTAGAAGCAGAAACCCAAAGCGCTAGATGTCTTCCAAAAAACAAACATAAATTCAAGAATCTCAATTCTATTCATGTAGACGGATGAAAGGGGAGACTCATAACTAGATTTACTCTCCCTAATAAATAGTCTTTAAGATTTACTAGAGATATTTGTATCAAGCATTATGACGAAGAAAGCTTTGTTTCGTATAATTACCAGAAGAATGTCAAGGTTATGAAGTGTGCATAAATCATCATAAAGAGTAAGAGTAAGAGTAGAAACCCCAAACGCCAGATCTAATCATCTAAACTCTAAAGTAAGAGCTCAGGACCCACACGAAAACTAATTCACAAACTGTTGTAAAAGGAAATCTCTCAGTCAGTTAGACGTGTAAAGTTTCAAATTTTACAACATTTTACCTTGAATTGGTCATAACACACAGATTTTTCTCAGTTTTACTTGAGGATTAAATCCAATACCAGTTCCATGGTTGAGCGATCTTGCATGTCATCATTTAGCCATTGCAATTCTTTTCTTGATTGTTGGCCATGTGTATAGGACGAACTGACATAGTGGCCATGGCCCTAAAGACATTTTAGTGGCTCGGCAATGCTTTCTCTGATGATATAAAGGAAAAGAATGCAGGCTAACCTATTCGATAGACATGGACAGCCAAACAAATCCAGCTGGCAGATCTCTGAGATTTAATCAGCAACAAGACACCTACATTGACTAGTGAACAAGGACCAATGAACAAACAATGTGCGCATCTATGTTGCACAAATACAAACATAGATCCGGTGAAGGAGGTGAAGGACATGACACGGATACGGGTTACGGGCATTTTCTGTTGGCCTCCTTTCTTTTAGTCCCACATGGGATAGGAGAATAGCAATCTCCTTTGTTTATATTGCTTTACCCACTCTATTGGAAGTGGATTTTGTGGGAGATGGGCTACAACCCATCCAACCTGTGAGCGGGTGCACGATTCAATGTGTTTATTAGTCGCGCACCAAGCACTTTACGCTTGCGCGCCGCGGATCGGACTAGGGGTATAAAGGTAATTTTTTAATTCCTTTTATTTCTCTTTTAAATCACGGTTCGGTTGCTGGACTTCCGCAGACCTGTTCTCACGCACGTACTCCCGTTACGGGATTAGTGGAGAATGAGTATCCTGGACACGATCCAGATGATATTTAAAAATAGTTTATCTGTTTTACGATAGATCTCTCGTTCGAAAACTATCATTCGTATTTCGCAGAGAAAAAAAAAACAATCAGAACCATTCTCCTCCTCCGTCCCATTTCTCTCCTGGGCAAGGGCTAAGATCATTCGTGGAATTTGCCACCGGGTGCACGGTGTAGTGGATCGAATGATTCGTTGTATCTCAGGAATATATCGTCAGGAATTCGCTGTAATGTTCATGGGGGCGAAATTCTATTTTAAGGACAACATTGTAACGTGCCTTGAATCCATATTTTTAATTCATGTTCTTAGTTTCTATATCTTCTGAATCGCATGCTTTAGGAATTTTGTCCAACATTTTTCGTGAACAGTGCAGCAGGTCCTGATGATCCGTCCCCGAGATACAACAAATCATTCGATCCACTACACCGTGCACCCGGTGGCGAATTCCATGAAAGATTACAACCTTGTCCGAGAGAGAAATGGGATGGAGCAGGAGAATGTTTCTGATTGTTTTTTTCTCTTTTGTGCGAAATACGAATGGTGGTTTTCGAACGAGAGATATCTATCGTAAAATAGATAAATTGTTTTTAAATATGTCATCTGGATCGTGTCCAGGATACTCATTCTCCACTAATCCCGTGATGGAAGTACATACGAAGATTTAAAAAGAAAATAAAATAATAAAAGGAATTAGAAAATTATCTTTATACCCCTAGTCTGATCTGCGGCGCGCAAGCGAAGTGCTAAGTGCGCGACTAATAAACGCATCAAAAACACGCACCGCTCGCGGGTTGGATGGGATGTAGCTGACCCCCCCACATAATCCACTTACCTAATAGAGTGGGTAAAACAATATAAACAGAGGAGATTGCTATCTCCTATCCCATGTGGGACTAAAAGAAAGGAGGCCTATATCGAATCACATGTTTTGTTGCTTGACAAGCAACAAAACCAACCTTTTCAGATATGTACAATATAATCACCTATATTGCACGAATACGGACATGAGTATGGACATGAGTATGGGTACAGACAGATACAAATAACGACAACATTTTCCTGTGTCCGTGCAACAGAGGTGTGACAAGAAACACCATGAAAGAGTTATAAGAATCGGTACTTCAGCACCAACATCTGGCATTTGATTATAAGCTGGCCTAATATATATTTTGCCACAACAAAAATGTGTGCTTCGCTCCCTTAACAAAACTCGTAGTCCTGTCAAATGTAAGTTACTCGCTCTTTACAGAAAACTATAACAAAGCAGCAAGCTTTCACTGTAGTTGCGAAGAAGAAACCATCAAGAAGCCATATTATATAAACAAAAATTAGATTCTATAAACAAAACAGTATCACATATCAACATCAACATACGAAGAACTCAAAAGAAATCAACGACGTTCAAAACTTTCACCTTGGGTTATGGAAAGGTCCGACTTTGTTGGCATAGAGAGGGACGTGATCTCCCTCTTTGTACTTGTGATTGGATCCGTCTCCTTCGACTCCCAGCCCGACGAGCGCCAGCACCAGAAGAGCAACCACAGCCTTCCCCATTGTCGCCAAGAAGCTTCCGCAGATCTAGAGACGGAAGAAGTTCGTCAAAGGTGGCACCTTTGGTTTCAAAGATGGCAACTTTTTTCCTTCCTCCTTTCAAGGATCTCGGATTCTGAGATGGGCCTGGAGATTTATGGGGAGATGAGTGGGATTTTAATGGAAAGATTGGACTGGAAGAGGAGGAGAAGAGAGGAGAGGGGGTAGTTATGTAATTTTTGAGTGTTTTCTTGTTCTGCACCCAATTTCTGCGACACCCACCGCCAACTTGAAGATGGGTCCAACTGATGGTGAGAATTATAAATAGTAAAATATTAAAATTCGATACTAAAAATTTAGATTGGCAATTATCTCTAGCTTTAAAATGCTTGCTGACGTCCAAATTTATAATATAATAAAGATTAAATTACAATTTGATACCTTCGACTATCAAGAATTTTTAACTTGATACCTTCAACTTTTATAGGTACTAATTTGATATCCTGAAGAAAAAAAATTGGACCAAATTGTCTCTTCCTTCTCCTCCCACATTCCATTCCCTCTCTCTCCGGCTGTGGGTGGCAGCGGACGGCGGCACGAGCAGGCAGCGGCGTGCGGGGCAGTGCGCGACGACGCTTCCGGCAGTCGGAAGAAGGGGGGGGGGGGCGGTAAGGGCGGTGGTCACCGATGGGGGAGGGGGGTAGGAGGGGTGGTCGTCGGTGGGGTCAGGAGCGGGTAGTGGGGTGGTCGCCGGTGGGGGAGGTGAGGGGGGGGGGGGGGGGGGGGATGGCCGCCGGGGGAGGGGAGGGGTGGAGGAAGTAGTAGCCGGGAGGAGAGGGAAGGGTAGTTTAGGAATAAAAAAAATTTGGGTATCAAATTAGAAATATATAGTTGAGATAGGGTATTAAGTTAGTACCTATAAAAGTTGAGGGTATTAAGTTGAAAAACAGTAATAGTTGAGGGTATCAAGTTACAATTTAGCCTATAATAAATGTTTGTTTGTATACAAATAAATCTTATAATTCAAATGAGATAAATGTATATACATCCACGTGACATCTTTATATATATATATATATATATATATATATATATATATATATATATATATATATATATATAAGGGACGATCCACATTTTCTCACTTTTGCATCCTCTAAGCATCTCCATGATAACACCCGTTGGATCTTGTTTAAGTTATCTAATCTTAACCATTGAAAAATTAACGGTTAAGATTAGATGACTTAAACAAGATCCAACAGATGTGAAAGATGGGATGTTTGGGGATGCAAAAGTGAGAAAATATGGATCCCTCATATATATATATATATATATATATATATATATATATATATATATATATATATATATATATATATATTGTTGAGAATCAATAAGGGACTTTTAGTCCCACATCGGAATATGTAGTATGTAGAGGAGCTAGACTCCCTATATATAGTGAAGTAGTCCATCAATAAAATCATCCAACTATTAATTTCTACATGGTATCAGAGCCATAATTCTCTCTCTCTCTCTCTCTCCACAAAACAAAATTTTTTTCCCCTAGCCGACGACCCGCTGCCCCTAGCCGCCGACCCCGCTGCCCCACCGCTCCACCGCTGCCCCAGCCCTTCTTTTCCCTCCCGACGACCCGCTGCCCCACCGCTCAACCGCTACCCCCCTACAGCCAGCCCCCCCCTCCAGCCCTAGCCGACACCAGCCCTCCCGCCCCTGCCTCACCCCTCCTGGAACCCCCTCACCCCTCCTGGAACCCCCGCCCCCCTCCTGGAACCCCCTCACCCCTCCTGGAACCCCCGCCCCCTCCCCAACAGGAACCCCCGCCCCCTCCCCAACAGGAACCCCCGCCCACCCCCTACAGGAACCCCGCCCCCCCTACAGGAACCAACGCTCCCCCTCCCATCCAGGGACTCCCGCCCCCCCCCCCCTCCCCCCCGCGTCCAGGAACGCCCCCCCCCCCCCCCCGCCGTCCAGGAAACCCTAGCCGCCATGTACTCCCGCCCCCCTTCCTAACCCTAACCCTAGCCCTAGCAGCCCCATCCAAACCCTAACCCTAACCCTAGCCGCCTAAAAAAAAAAAAAATGGCGTATTTCGAATAGAGATGGCTGTCAAATCTTTATTTGCACTAACTCTGTTCCGTGCTTACGCCGTTTGGAACTAACAAATACTTTATTTGTTATTCCTTCTTCACATCGGGTTCTATGCAGAGACTGATCATGTCTTCTCTGGTGTCCTGACATGTTCACTTTACATGCGCGCGCCGGTGCTGGCCAAGTTAGTAGCGCATTAGTAAAGTCTCTGGCGTTGAAGACGACGACGTCGACGACGAAGACGACAAAGACGACGACGTTGGGTCAGTTGCAGACTCCGACGACGAAGAAGACGACGAATTGAGTTCACGGTTGAAGACGCCATGGATTCGATCAGTGGCAAACTGACGGCCGAAGAGATGAAGGCCTTGGTTGATGATACCTTGTCCAAGAGATTAACCGAGGTAACCTCACGTGTGATCCATACTGATGTGGATCCGTCGCCTTACAAAATGGGAAAGCTGGAGAAGCTGGAGACGAAGTTGGAAGGCACTTCCAATTACTTGAAGTGGTCGCGGCAGGCGATGCGGACACTGAAGGGACGTGGCTTGGTTGGCTATGTCACTGGCCAAGCCAAGGCACCAGCCGATCACTCCACCAAGGAGTTTGCTGTGTGGGAGATTGTCAACAACGTCGTGGCTGGATGGTTGACTGCCTCTTTAACCGACCAGGTGTCGGGCAATGTCGAGGCTGTGGAGGCTGCTGCTGATATATGGCAGACTCTCAAAGATATGTACTCCGGCTCCGGCAACCCTATGCGAGTCTTTCAACTGCAAGATGAACTTGATAGGGTGGCCCAAGACGACCGTACCATCTCTGAGTACGCGGCCCTGTTGAAGAAGTATTGGTCTGATCTGGATCATTATGATCCTCTTGGGATGGAAGATGCACAAGTCGAATCAGCCTTCGCAAAGTACTTTCAGACGTTCCTGGCATATATTTCCCGGCAACGTATGATGAAATTCCTGAAGGGACTACACCCTGTATTTGAGCAGCGACGGAATATCCTCCTTTCCCAACCCACGCTCCCGACCTTGGAAGAAGCTATAGCTATCATGACACAGGAAGAAGCTCGACTGAAGTTGATGCCCAACAAGGGCTCCTCCCAGGGGGAGCCAGCCGCGGTTGAAAAGTCTGCCCTTGCTGCCTTCAATCAACCTCCATCTATGGGTGGTATTTGTCACAATTGTGGTGACTCCGGACATTACATCCGATTCTGTCCAAAATTCTTGCGCACTCAGTCAACTGATCGAGGACGGGGTCGTGGAGGCCGACGTGGTGGTAGAGGAGGATATGTTGGTCGAAGGGGCGGCCACAAAGCCAATCTGGCGGAAGAAGGGGGAGAGCATCACCTGGCTGAAATAACCCCGCTTGAGCGGGAGTTCCTTGAGAAGTTGCGTGGCACGAAGCTGGGTTCGGCCGACAGTCCTGGGGCGTCTTCAACCTCGGGAGATCACTTCACTTGCTTTGCCCAAACCAGCACCGATGATTCTGCCCGTGCTCTTGCATCTATCCATCAGCCAGGATGGATTATGGACTCTGGGGCATCTCGCCAAGTCACGGGGTCCCGTGGTGCATTTCGGGAATATACTCCCCTACCATTGCCGGAGAGTATTCAGACCGCTGATGGTACATCCAACCCTGTAGTGGGTAAAGGCACTGTCGCATGCACCTCTTCCATCACTCTAACCAATGTCTTTCATGCTCCATCTTTTCCTGTCAATCTTCTATCCATTAGTGCCATTATACTTGATCTTAACTGTACTGTTTCCTTTGACATTCCTCAGGTGACTTTTCAGGAGAAAGGGACAGGACGACGACTTGGGACTGGCACATGGCATAAGGGGCTGTGGTATTTAGACAGGACTGGACTGGACAAAGCATTGGCATCCTTGGTAGCAGACGCACCACCAGAAGCTTTCTGTCGCAGTGTTGAAGCCGACTTGCTACTCCACCACCAGCGTGTCGGTCATTCCTCTTTTCCGGTTATTGGTCGAATGTATCCGTCCTTATATCAAAGGGCTAATAAAGAAAAGTTATTTTATCATGCTTGTGCTTTGGAAAAACATACCAGAAGCTCGTATGTGAGCACAGGCAATAGGAGTTCAGCTGCTTTTGACATGATACATTCAGACGTTTGGGGCCCTTGTCCTACAACCGGGATTAACGGCTTTCGATGGTTTGTCACCTTTATTGATTGTTATACCCGTGTGACATGGGTCTACCTTCTGAAGAATAAAAGTGACGTCCTTGAGGCCTTTCAGGACTTTCATCGACGAGTGGAAACACAATATGGCGCTAAAATTAAGTGTTTTCGATCCGACAATGGGACGGAGTATACGAATAAGCGGGTTGCTGAGTATTTTTCAACTCATGGAATACTTCATCAAACTTCGTGTGCTTATACTCCGGCTCAAAATGGTGTGGCAGAACGAAAGAACAGACACTTGCTGGAAGTTGCACGGACGATGATGCTGGCTATGTATGTCCCGAAGCACTTATGGGGGCAGGCTATATTGACGGCCTCTTATCTTATCAACAGAATGCCTTCTCAGGTATTGGACTGGAAGACACCATTGGAGATGCTTACTGGAGCTAATACATACACTGTTCCACCAAAAGTTTTTGGATGTGTATGCTTTGTCCAGGATAATCGGCCAGGCGTTGGCAAACTGGATCCTCGGGCAGTTAAATGTGTCTTTGTCGGTTACACGGCGACTCAGAAGGGTTATGCCTGTTGGAGTCCAGTCGAACGGAAGATGTTTGTCAGCATGGACGTTACTTTCAGAGAACTCGAACCATACTATGGTTCGGATGAAGGTTCCGCATTTGGTGACACACCTAACACAGATGGTGTTCGTTGTGAGGGGGAGATAATAAGCCCAAATGTGGTCGTCGGATCGATTCCGTGTCCGGTTGTAGACAACTGGACGAAAGGGGGAGAGCACAGTGACTCAGATACAGAAAATGAAGAAGAAGATCCATATGTTACGCAGGGGGAGCAGCAGACAAGGGAAAAGGAGACGCAGAGGGAGCAGCAGACAAGGGAAAAGGAGCTCCAAGTCTACAAAAGAAGACAACAGAAGTCCAGTACTGTGCCTATGCCATGCCCTGTGCCTACTGTACCAAGTCCCTCGTCTACTCCTGCTCCAACTCCTGAAGATGTTGCCCCCGCACTGAATCACTCGGATTCAGATGCGGATCTCTCCGACTCGGATGATACGATCTCTCCACCACCTATTGCTCCCTTAAGAAGATCTTCTCGCATCAATGCGGGTAAGGCTCCTGCTCGTTTTGATGATTACGAACATGACATTGCCAACTTCTTGTCTTATTCTCACATTTCTTCGAATTATCGAGCCTTCATTGCATCGTTAGACTCTATTTCGTTGCCCAAGTGTTGGCAGGAAGCAAAGAAAGATCCAAGGTGGAAAGCTGCAATGATGGAAGAACTTGGAGCACTGGAGAAAAATAAGACATGGGAGCTGGTTCCATTACCCAAAGGAAAGAAAGCTGTGGGATACAAATGGGTGTACACAGTGAAAGAGACGCCAGAAGGAAAAGTAGAGCGGTACAAGGCGAGGTTGGTTGCAAAAGGATTCACACAGTCATATGGAATAGACTATGATGAGACTTTTGCCCCAGTAGCAAAAATGAGCACAGTAAGAACTCTGGTCTCCATTGCAGCGAACTATGGGTGGAAGCTGTACCAGTTGGATGTGAATAATGCCTTTCTTCATGGGGACTTGCAAGAAGAAGTATACATGGAGCTTCCGCCTGGGTGCTATGCGACGGAATCAAACGGAGGGACGTCGCAAGGAAAGGTGTGTAAACTAAAGAAGTCACTATACGGGCTCAAGCAATCCCCTCGAGCCTGGTTTGACAGATTCAGAAAGGCTGTTACAGGCATGGGATACCGTCAAATAAATGCAGATCATACAGTTTTTCTTCAGCATGCAAGAGGCTACATCACTATACTTGCTATATATGTGGATGATATAGTGATCACAGGTGATGATGAAGTCGAGATCACTAAACTGAAGTCAAAACTCGCGAAGGAGTTTGAAGTGAAAGATTTAGGAGCGATGAGGTACTTTCTAGGTATCGAGGTGTGTGAAGGCGAACAAGGAATTGTTCTCTCACAGAGAAAATACACACTAGATCTGCTGAAGGAGACAGGGATGCTGGGATGCAAAGCAGCGGTCACTCCAATTGACCAGAAGTGCAAGTTGGGAGCAGAAGCAGGAGAGCCCGTTGATCGTGAAAGATATCAACGACTTGTAGGGAGATTGATTTATCTGGGACACACTCGCCCTGATATCTCATTTGCGATGAGTGTAGTGAGTCGCTACATGCATGATCCAAGAAAGGGTCATATGGAGGCAGTATTTCAGATCTTGAGGTATCTGAAAGAAACGTCGGGAAAGGGGCTATGGTTCAAGAAGAATGGACGCATAGAAGTTGAGGGATACTGTGATGCAGACTGGGCGAGCTGCATAGACAACAGAAGGTCTACCACGGGATACTGTGTTTTTGTAGGAGGAAATCTGGTCTCATGGAGAAGCAAAAAACAGTCTGTGGTAGCACGGTCGACAGCTGAAGCAGAATACAAAGCAATGGCTCTGGGAGTGTCAGAGTTGCTATGGGTGAAAGCATTGCTGACAGAGTTGAAGCTGGATAAGGGAGCACCATTGCGTCTTCTGAGCGATAGTCAAGCTGCAATAAGTATAGCTAACAATCCAGTTCAGCACGACAGAACGAAGCACATCGAGATTGATCAATTCTTCATCAAGGAGAAGCTGGAACAAGGGATACTGAAGATTGACCATGTCCGCTCAGAAGAACAAGTTGCAGACTGTCTGACTAAGGGTCTTAGTTCATTAAGTCTGTCGAAGCTATGTAACAAGATGGGGATGATCAATATCTATCGCCCATCTTGAGGGGGAGTGTTGAGAATCAATAAGGGACTTTTAGTCCCACATCGGAATATGTAGTATGTAGAGGAGCTAGACTCCCTATATATAGTGAAGTAGTCCATCAATAAAATCATCCAACTATTAATTTCTACATATATATATATATATATATATATATATATATATATATATGCAGATGACCTCTAGCCTAGTGGTTAAGAGAGATGCATGCGGCCCGAGTGGCCAAGAGTTCGAATCCCAGTGGGAGCGATTCCAGAAACAATTTACCTAGTTCCAATATATATATATATATATATATATATATATATATATATATATATATATATATATATATATATATATATATATATATATATATATATATATCCTCCGCTGGGACTCGAACTCCACAATTACCCATTGCTTCATATATATATATATATATATATATATATATATATATATATATATATATATATATATTTTTGAAGCAATGGATAATTGTGGCGAACTCGTAGCCTAGTGGAGTTCGAGTCCCAGCGGAGGCAAGTTCGCCACAATTATCCATTGCTTCAAATATATATATATATATATATATATATATATATATATATATATATATATATATATATATATATATATAATTTAGAATCTAGAAATTGGGATTCCAAATTAAGGTTACGTTTGGTTCGCAAAATTGGAGCCTTAGGAAAGAAAAGTGATTCTTTTATTTTGTTTGGATGCAAAAGAAAATGAGAATGAAAGAAATTTGATTCCCAAGAGGAGAAAAAAAATATGAGAAAAAGTGGTTCCTCCCACCAATCCAATGATTCATTTTTTTCCTCTAAGGATTCACTTTTTCTCTTAATTTTCTTGGTTTTTCCAAACACCAGAAGGAAAATTGATTGAAATTACAATTTTTCAATGGAAAGGAAATATCATAGAATCAATTTCCTTTCCTTTCCGCGAACCAAACCATGCCTTAAGTCTTACTATTCTACAAAATAAGTTTCTGTATTATGAATGTAGAAATCTTGAGACATATTTATAGCTCATGTGGCTGAAATTGGACCATCATGTGCCTCTAATGGAACCTTACTATTCTAAAATGGACTCATACATTCTGAATCTATAATATAGAAATTGTGATGGACCCTATTATTGATGCTCTAATGGCTGAGATGAGAGTACTCGAGTGGGAGTCAAGATAATAGTAAATTATTCCTTCCATTTATATAATGGTGGAAGTGAGAGTAGTAGGTCCAATATATGAGTTGTATAAGTTTTGAATATTTACGTTGTGTATTAAAATAAAATACTAAAATTAAGATTAAAGGGGCTATGTTTGATTAATGATAAAGTAAGCTTTCTTTACTAATGGTCAAGACAACTATAGAATAAAAGGGAGGGGGGGAACTTGGGTTTGAAGAGTTGTGAGATTTAAGTAGGAATCAAGAAAACCATTTTTTTTGGATCTAACATGCATCCTTTGACATAAGTTTGGCAACCTTCCACCACATTCATCAGTTTGACCGACGCATAGGTTAGTATCATGCTGCCGACATATTTTTGGGATTATTGAGTGCTTCATAGGTTTGGTTCTATTCCATTCAAACATTGTTTTTGGGATCTAACATGCTGTCAACATTTTTGGGATCTAACAAGCAGTCATAAACGTTTTGACAATCCTCATTGTGCAAGAAAACGCGAGTCATTGGTTTTTTTCTTTTACATAAACCTAAAGATGAAAAGCTTAGCTCCGTATCTTCTGTGGACTCACACTGATACATTGTCGTATCCTGGAAGACAAGAGGGCGTCGTCGTCCCCGGTAATGTTTATTGTTTCGAAAAGTCTTTTTGTCCGCCTGTGGGACTGGCCCGTGCCCAAGTGGCGGACAACCATTGCCCCCCCCCTCCCAACTGATAACTTGGGCCCACCCAGACGGGGGAGCCAATGGACGTCCGCCACGTGAGGACGGGCCAGCCTCCGGAGGACAAAATAGCAGCCTGGAAAATACATGTTTGAGTCATTGGGCCACCATCCCCCCCCCCCCCCCCCTCCCCTTTTTACAACTCAATAGGGAATTCTAATGTGGCATCTACAGACTACAGGTTCATCTGCAGGTGGCTTGGTCGACCTCGTTTTGCTCTTACCTACAAGAAGAAAAGGGATGAGCTTCCAGAAGAAGATTGTTGAAGAGTTGTTCCAAAGGAGAATAGAACAATAATCTCCTTATGCTATGCTCCCAATTCTGGTCTCTCTCTCTCTCTCTCTCTATATATATATATATATATATATATATATATTTTTTGGAACCAGATAAATTGTTTCTGGAATCGCTCCCACTGGGATTCGAACTCCTGACCACTCGGACCGCATGCATCTCTCTCTCTCTCTCTCTCTCTCTCTCTATATATATATATATATATATATATATATATATATATATATATATATATATATAGAAGCAAAGGGTTCTATTATTTTTTTGAAATACAAAGGGTTCTATTATTGATAATCAAAGAGTATACAACATACTATCACCTATAAGTTTCCTCACACAGCCACTATTATTCTGATACATTGACCGATATGTATTCATCCCTCTAGACATCTAATGTCGTATTCTATATTGTTCAGGATTCCGTTCATCGATGTAGCCACACCTTCGAATATGCGATTGTTTCTCTCCCGCCATACATGTCAAACCACAGTAAGGAATTTAATCCTCGCCGGCCCTGTCATAGAACTGTTGTCCTCTGCCCTTGAGAGCTGTTATCTCGTCAAGAATAGCGTGGATGTCATCCAAGCACTTCCCCAACTGGAGTCTGCAGCGCTGCCATACATACCCAGCGAATTGACATCGGAAGAATAGGTGATCTCGTGTCTCCGTGTCTCTCCCGCATAATACACATTGTAGACTCGGTAGTTGAGCAATCTTCCCACTTGTCTGGTATCGGTATTCCATACCCCCGTCTTGAATGAGGACGTGCAGCCCCTCATTACTGCCAATTAATTCATATGAGGGCCAGCCTAGTCGATCTACCACGCTCCGGTGATTCAACCACGGGTCGAGCCAAAGGCTGGTGGCTCGCCCATTATGAATATCTTGCTTGATGTTCTCCTTCAATGTTGGTCGAAGCCGCATAATGTTCTTAATAGTTCCAGAAAAATTATTGTCAATATCCTTTGTCCAGAAATTTTCATTCTTGATATACCTGCTCCTCGTCCAAATAGCCCATTTGGAGCGTCCTTTGAGAAGATTCCACGCCAACTTGAGCATCGCTATATCACGCAAGAACCCGCAGAGACTGTAAACCGGTTCCACCTTCTTCCTTAGTCCGACAGAGTTCCTCCCAAGAAATAGTGTGGTTGCCCCCCCTCCATATAAAGTTTGCACACTGTTTTTCTATTCTCTGAATGGTGGCCGTGGGTACGTATATCGCCTGTAACCAATACGCAGTAATGGCCGTAATAACCGATCTGACGAGCTCCAAACGACCACCAAATGATAGCATTTGTGATTGCCACCCTTCCAGTCTCAGTTGGACGTATTGCACCAGTCCTTGACAGTCCGTTTCTCGGGCGTAATTAATAGAGAGAGGGAGGCCGAGGTATCTGACTGGAAGTTGGCCGCATTCGATCCCAATCATTTGCGACAACTCCTCCTTTTGGGGGCAATCTTTGTTGAAGTATATACGGCTCTTTTCCTTATTAAGGAATAATCCCGACATGGCTCCGAACTCATCCTAGATTTTATTCAACGCCAGCATACCTGTCTCCGACGGTTCTAAGAAGACCAGTAAATCATCGGCGTAAATAAGATGTGTCAACCATGGTGAAATCTTCCGATATAATGGGACGATTAGCTTTTGGTGAACAGCTACGTACATCCATCATGCACGTGTAGTACTCCATCACAATAGTGAAAAGATACGGAGACAGAGGGTCACCCTGTCGTAGTCCCCGGTTGCTGTCAAAGAACTCATGAGGCTGTCCCTTGATCAGGATTGAGAATGATGGCGTCGTAATGCAGGTCTTGATACGATCAATCCACCAGTCCGCAAATCCCATGCTGAGCAAGACGGCGCAGACGAATTCTCTATTCACCATATCATATGCTTTTCGCAAATCGAGTTTTATGCAGCCTTTCCTCCCTCATTTTTTATTGAATTCCCGTATCATTTCATGTGCAAGCAAACAATTTTCAATGGAACGTCCCTTGATGAACGTTGTTTGGTTGTCAGATATGAGCCCATGCATAATATATTGCATTCTCTTGCACATAACTTGCGTGATTATTTTGTAAAGAAAGTTGAAGCACACAATTGGTCGATAGTCCCCCAAGTCTATTGCTCCTTCTTTCTTTGGGATTAACATAAGAAAAGTGTGATTCAGTTCTTTAATAAGTTTACCTGTTTGGAAGAACTCAACCATCATCTGATGTACTTGAAACTTCAGTTGCTCCCAGTGCTTCTTATAAAAGGCTGCGTTGAATCCATCTGGTCCCGGGGCTCTGTTGGGATCCGCATCTTTGATAATGCGTTCAACTTCTTCAAGTGTAACCGGTCTACTCAGGGAGTCGTTCCCTTCCTTCGTGATGATGCGCTTGCATATTAGCTCAGGGAATTCCATATTATACGAAGTCTGGTTGTACAGCTCTCGATAATATGCGATCGCAGCCTGCTCTATGTCCTTCTCTTCCTCCATGAGCCATCCTTGTTCGTCAAGTAGGGGGGCAATGTTGTTTTTATGCTATCAAGAACGTATCATAACATAGAAGAATCGGGAGCAGCGATCACCTTCTTTCAGCCATTGACACTTGGCCTATTGTTGAAGGCGCACCTCCTCTTGGAATCGAAGAAGTCTGACTTCCTGCTGAAGTGCCAATTCTTTTTCTACCATCATCGTGTCCATGGGGTTTGATTGTAGCAACTGTTGGGTGGTAGCAAGCTCCCGTTCGGCTGCCACTAGCGGTCGGGTTAGGCGATGCTTGTTCCACCACTTTAACTCACCCTTGATAGCTTTTAGTTTGATTAGGAGGACATATTGAGCATTACCTTTAACCACACGTTCTAGGCCTCGCGTAACCGCCGCGGAGTACCCTTCCATCTCCGGCCAACTGTTGCAATAATGGAAGGACGTGCGTCTACGGCTAGCCGACTGCTCTTAAAGCCGAATCAAAATAGGTGTATGGTCGCTGGTTTCATTATGTAGGCCCTCCGCTGTAATGACCCGCTCCGTCCTAGCGGAACGCCGATTCAAACGGCAAGTGCAACGACTCAAACGAGCCGTCGACCCAAAGAGTTGGCATCGACCTGATGAAGAATCGATGCAAGGCTTACATTGGCCCGTCAAGATGAATCCAGACTTAGACTTTCAAAGGCGCGCTCGGAGTGTCGCTCGGCCGATGCGAACATCGCTAAGGTGGGTGGCTCCGA
Source organism: Iris pallida (assembly GCA_029216955.1). Lineage (NCBI taxonomy): Eukaryota > Viridiplantae > Streptophyta > Magnoliopsida > Asparagales > Iridaceae > Iris > Iris pallida. The sequence goes on along the minus strand of JANAVB010024999.1, from coordinate 11,643,843 downwards.
TGAACCCGTCTTTGCTTACCTAGACACATAACAATACGGACACTATTGCTAGAATCGCTAGGCGATAACACCGCGCATGCTAATAAATGACTCAACGCACCTAGCTAAGGGAATAATTCCATCTTGTATGCTTGTATAAAATATGGAAAAGAACATAAAAAATGTGAGAACTCTCACACCGCGCTCCACGCTCGTGCTAAGGCACAAGCTTACATTAGAGTTTCCTATGCGTTCAACAATGAAACAATGAATGGATTACAACAATAAAACGGAAAGACTATCAACATAGTCGTTCCGAGTAGAGTATAGCAACATTGAAAGATTATGGGACCGATGGGTCGCCAAGGCGACTCCCGTACGGGGAGTTCAATAATGTGTGAATGAAAGAATGAATGGATAAGTGAATGAATGAACTCAACGAATGAATGAATGAATACGTGAATGAATCAATGAACGAACAAAACAAGTGAAAGAAAGAAAGAAAAGAAAGAATGAATAAAAGATAAGAAAGGAAGGAATGGTTAGCGACAGGTATGACGGGCACGTGCAACGGGGCTTGCTACCCGCGCTGCACGGACGCCAACCTGGTCGATAACGCATTATGGCTAAGGGTTAGCCTACGGCTCGGAGACAGCCGTTAAGTTAAAATGACAAACAAAAAAAAACGAAATGGTCGTGGACAATCCACTAGTATACGGGAGGTGGAAGATATAAGGGATTTCCAGCGGCACGGTCAAAGTGTGAAGGACGTGCCGGTCTGGACGAAAATCAAAATTTGGCTTACGTACAGGCCTGAGTGCGGGCTTGGCCACCAGGGGACGTAAGGCCGGGTATTTCAAGAGACTATCAGGGTGTACCAAGCCGCACGCCATGATAGGTGAGAAATTATCAAGGGGGAAAACATGTCCAAATTGGCTTGTGATGCCAGCGATCGATGCATATAGATTAAGTGGGCTTTGCTGGTGGCAATCCACGTGCAAGTCCTTGCATTGAAATCAAAGTAGTCTAAGTTAACTAAATGGAGTGCCTTCTGAACTGGCTTGAATATAACACACCAGATAATCGAGAATACTTCGGCAAAGGAGTTAGAAAATACGCCTACGACGTACTAGGACCCGAGGCAGGGACACGTCCTTGACATTGAAAAGTTCACATGAATCACGTTAAGTTATTTTCTATGAATTGTTGACTAACTTGGTTTACTTTGGACAGGGAAGGCCGGACGGTAAGTATGGGTAAGTCGTGCATGTATTTCCATACAACACATTGAATTTGGCAACACGAGATAGGTTATGAAATATACATGAAACTGATCCTAAGGCAAGATTAGAAAGACAATGAATGATAGACGATGCACGAAAGTAAATAGAACGTGTTTGGTAATGATAGCATTGTGGGCGAGCTAGCCTCCCCACCAGTACATAACAATGTACTGATAACCCCACAGTCTGCTTGCAGGATGCAGGAGACGTCGTTGGGTACAGAGCTTCCCTCGAACGCGCTAAGGCGCGGAGCTACCTCTGGAGCCTTGGAGCGTTGCAAGGAGCTGGAGCACCATATACAGGACATAATGTATCAGAACATCGCCATGAATCATTCCATCTTGTAAGCCACTTGGCACGCCTTTTATGTTTCAGAGAGAGAGAGAGCTTGAGCGATTTGTAATATCGGCCTAGCGCCGCTTGTAAACTTCTTGAATATCAATAAAGAGTTGAATTCGCTTCAATTTGTGTTCATTTTACTTTCCGCTGCAAATGGGGACACTCTGTGCGACTCTGTGGCCTAGCTCGAATCGGCCGTTTCTGGACATAGCCTTGCACGGGCGCAACCTAGGCCCGTGAAGCATCACGCTTTAGCGAGGACGATCGCTCCTACGGGAGCGGGGCGTGACAGATTGGTATCAGAGCACGACTTTACGTCCTTGGACTTCATTTCGATTCTCTCAGTTTTGAAAGCTCGTTTTGAGACAAAAGAAGTGTACGCTCTCTCTCGTTGTGCCTTGGAATGTTCCATACAATAAGTCTAATATTTTCAAAAGCTCGTACAAGTACTCGATTGAACGGGATCGATAGGCGAAGGCCTTTGTGCCAAACTGCGACGGACTCGAGTTGGAGGGAACGCATGCTAAGAGTTAGCAAACGCAAGACATGCTTGAATAACCTTACGCTGACAATAGCGAACGAGTACACGAGACCGAAGTATAGTTCGAATGGGATAGTTATGCACACATGCCTTTTGGCTAAGTTGTGCCGCGTGTCGCGCACCTCGACTTTTTGGTGCAATCGAGTTGCGAGCGATATCAAGTACCGCTCAGTCGGGAACGAAGCTATACTTAGAGTGTATATCGATAGGAACGCTATTAAACTAACGCTTAGACGTGTACGGAAGATTGATTTAGATTTTGAGGAACGGGCGAACGCGCGATTGAACATATCGAAAGGAAATCGAATGATCATTTGAGGATTCGTAGAATGACTTGACCCCGAGTGGTGTATGTGATAGGTTCGAAGAAGAATAAGAGTGAGTGTCAACGACCAATCGAGTGGCTCGAACCCTGAGTGGTGTATGGACGTTATAGAAAATTGTTCGAGCAAAACTAAAGGATTTACGGGTAGAACGAGCATGTCGACAAGCAATAATATTGTGCAAAGCCTTAGAATGAGTAACGCTTAGTTGGTTTCGACTTCGAGAGTCTCAAATGAGATATCGTTCGGACGAATTAAGAATACGTAGTACAAATTACGAAACGATCGAATAGAGAGTCGGAACGATGAAACGAATGGAGGTCTTGGTCGAGGAAACATAGAAGATCGTGCATGCGATTTTGAATTTAGTCGAAGAGATTAAAACTTGAGTAAGGTGAAATACGCATGGACGAGATCGAAGATAGCACGATCGGAAGATAGCGTGCATGGAAAACGTTAGTTTAGAGATACGAGAATGACTAAGAAATTGAAATTGATGTTGCTCGATGAAGAGTTAGCACGCGATAATGTGAATTGAGGAAATTAAGTTGCACGACTTGGAATTCATTGCAAAAGGAAGATCGTCAGGTTATGTACATCATCGATGGTATTGAGGCGTATCAAAGATCGATGTACGATAACTTGGGGGTACTCTGATTCGATGAATGATGATCGTGTTAGAAGTTATTGTTTTGAAGGATGCTATGTTGGAAATGAATGTTTGGAATGAGGAGGGAAAGTGACTTGATTGTTCGGTGATAACCACAACGACAACGATCTTATCTTGCGCGAGCGCAACTCCAGCCTCGTACATGCGTCACGTCGAATTTGGGACGATCGTTCCACATGAGCGTTGGCATGGTGATTCATGTCCAGCGGGAATGATCAGACTCGAAATACCTTGACATGGCAATTTTGATTGCTACGACTTGTGGTTTGAAGCGAAGGCGAATTTGAGGATTGATCGGACTTATGATGGACGACGAAGCAAAGTTGAGGATTGAGTAGGCCCAATCTACGTATCAAAAATGAGTAAGTCTAGACGCAACGTAAGAGTTACGTCCCGATGAGGACGATTATTCTGCGGGAATGTTGACATGGTGATTCATGTCTGCCGTGGATAATCAGACTTGCGTGAGATCGGGGCACGACATATTGCAAGGCTAGACAACCTTGTGATCGACTACGTGAATTGGATAGGTGGATTGTATCAAACATACTGAAGCGATAGACTATGAAAATTGTTAGTGTGGACATACGATATTAACATGTCGAGGATTTGGTTGAGGATAACCTACGAGCTCGAACTTGGAGCGAAAAATATGTTGATGCGAATAGGGTGAACGCTGCTTGATGTTTAGAAGTTTAAGTGAAGCAAACTTGGGTAGAAACTTCCGTACAAGCGAACAAATGGTTTGACCATAGGAATTGGGGGTGAGCGTCGTGCAACCGCCTTGTACGATGAGCAACGGACTTGACGTGTAACTATGACCTTGTGAGCTGACCTAGCGGATAGGCGGACGACCCTATGCCGAGTGATTGAACCTGTACGATAGTATTTACAGTATCGTCTGGACGGACGATAGACTTGGGGCAACAAGACTTAGAGTAGGACGGGGAACTGGGAGTGTGCGTGAACGACGGCGAGATTGGCCCCAAACGAAGGAAAAGATAGGAATGGATGATGCGCAAGTAAAGTTAGGATAACGAATTGAATTATTGATTGGAAGACATACTCGATGATAGTACGATACTTAGTCTCGAATCGGACGGAAATTACTTAGACTTGGTCGACCCCGCTAAGAAGAAATCATACTGATTTCGTGGACAAGAACGCTTGAGTAGCCAATCGGATCATCTCGATGACCGAGATAAACGATAGTGAGATGCACACGAGTTCGGTTTTAAAAATCGAAGTTAGCAAAATGATCGGTAAATCAAAACTATCACGAGTAGCTTGTCCGACTTCGTTAATCGCTAAGCCTGGTTGAAATGTACGTATTCGGGGGACGCCTTGAATATGTGCACAGACCCCACGCAGCGATATGATGAAGTCGAATGCAACTGCAAGTGGGTGTTGAGATGCGCATGAACGACAATTGAATAAGTACCATCAAGTCTAAAATAAATGGACAGTCATTCCATAAAATTCACCAAACGCATGCAACATAAAAACTTGAAAGGATAACCGAGCATAATTCGATGCCATCGAGCGATAAAGCCAGTCGATAGGAATTGTCTACGATACGCACGCGACATGAGTTAGGGAACGGTAGGATGACCTGCACTCAGGAAGTCTCGAGGACGAGACTTGTTTTGAGTGGTGTATTATGTAATGACCCGCTCCGCCCTAGCGGAACGCCGATTCAAACGGCAAGTGCAACGACTCAAACGAACCGTCGACCCAAAGAGTTGGCATCGACCTGATAAAGAATCGATGCAAGGCTTACATTGGCCCGTCAAGATGAATCCAGACTTAGACTTTCAAAGGCGCGCTCGGAGTGTCGCTCGGCCGATGCGAACATCGCTAAGGTGGGTGGCTCCGATGAACCCGTCTTTGCTTAGCCTAGACACATAACAATACGGACACTATTGCTCGAATCGCTAGACGATAACACCGTGCATGCTAATAAATGACTCAATGCACCTAGCTAAGGGAATAATCCCATCTTGTATGCTTGTATAGAATATGGAAAAGAATATGGAAAATGTGAGAACTCTCGCACCGCGCTCCACGCTCGTGCTAAGGCACAAGCTTACATTCGAGTTACCTATGCATTCAACAATAAAACAATGAATGGATTACAACAATGAAACGGGAAGACTATCAACATAGTCATTCCGATTAGAGTATAGCAACATTGAAAAATTATGGGACCGATGGGTCGCCAAGGCGACTCCCGCAAGGGGAGTTCAATAATGTGTGAATGAAAGAATGAATGGATAAGTGAATGAATGAACTCAACGAACGAATGAATGAATACGTGAATGAATCAATGAACGAACAAAACAAGTGAAAGAAAGAAAGAAAGAAAGAAAAGAAAGAATGAATAAAAGATAAGAAAGGAAGGAATGGTTAGCGACAGGTATGACGGGCACGTGCAACGGGGCTCGCTACCTGCGCTGCACGGACGCCAACCTGGTCGATAACGCATTATGGCTAAGGGTTAGCCTACGGCTCGGAGACAGCCGTTAAGTTAAAATGACAAACAAAAAGAAAACAAAATGGTCGTGGACAATCCACTAGTATACGGGAGGTGGGAGATATAAGGGATTTCCAGCGGCACGGTCAAAGTGTGAAGGACGTGCCGGTCCAGACGGAAATCAAAATTTGGCTTACGTACAGGCCTGAGTGCGGACTTGGCCACCAGGGGACGTAAGGCTGGGTATTTCAAGAGACTATCAGGGTGTACCAAGCCGCACACCATGATAGGTGAGAAATTACCAAGGGGGGAAAACATATCCAAATTGGCTTGTGATGTCAGCGACCGATGCATATAGATTAAGTAGGCTTTGCTGGTGGCAATCCACGTACAAGTCCTTGCATTGAAATCAAAGTAGTCTAAGTTAACTAAATGAAGTGCCTTCTGAATAGGCTTGAATATAACACACCAGATAATCGAGAATACTTCGGCAAAGGAGTTAGAAAATACGCCTACGACGTGCTAGGACCCGAGGCAGGGACACGCCCTTGACATTGAAAAGTTCACATGAATCACGTTAAGTTATTTCCTATGAATTGTTGACTAACTTGGTTTACTTTGGACAGGAAAGGCCGGACGGTAAGTATGGGTAAGTCGTGCATGTATTTCCATGCAACACATTGAATTTGGCAACACGAGATAGGTTATGAAATATACATGAAACTGATCCTAAGGTAAGATTAGAAAGACAATGAATGATAGACGGTGCACGAAAGTAAATAGAACATGTTTGGTAATGATAGCATTGTGGGCGAGCTAGCCTCCCAACCAGTACATAACAATGTACTGATAATCCCACAGTCTGCTTGCAGGATGCAGGAGACGTCGTTGGGTGCGGAGCTTCCCTCGAACGCGCTAAGGCGCGGAGCTACATCTGGAGCCTTGGAGCATTGCAAGGAGCTGGAGCACCATATACAGGACATAATGTATCGGAACATCGCCATAAATCATTCCATCTTATAAGCCACTTGGCACGCCTTTTATGTTTCAGAGAAAGAGAGAGAGAGCTTGAGCGATTTGTAATATCGGCCTAGCGCCGCTTGTAAACTTCTTGAATATCAATAAAGAGTTGAATTCGCTTCAATTTGTGTTCATTTTACTTTCCGCTGCAAATGAGGACACTCTGTGCGACTCTGTGGCCTAGCTCGAATTGGCCGTTTCTCGACATACCCTTGCACGGGCGCAACCTAGGCCCGTGCGGCATCACGTCTTAACGAGGACGATCGCTCCTACGGGAGCGGGGCATGATATCCGCCTTGCTTTTCGGGAAGATTTCTAGCCATTTCATATTGCATAGGGCTCTATCGAGCTAGCAAACGACCCGGTTGGTAGCTGAGCTATTACTCCACGTCCATATGTGGTCGGTTCTGGATCGACAATGTAGTCTCGAGCTTAATATGCAGTTTTGGAAGTCTGCTAGTATCTCCGCGCTGGAACTTGTCGCCCTCCTCTTTTCTCCTCCTCCGCAAGCATGGCATTGAAATCATCGCTTAGTAGAAGCGGTGTATTATTATTCGCCATATTAGAGACATGAATGATCTCCTTCCACAGTTGGAATCTCCTCCGACGGTCGTTGTGTCCACAGACAGCACCAACGATTAGTTTTAGGCCACCTAATTTATTCATGAATTCTACTGCAATCTGATATAAACCGTACCTGGCCAGACCAAATACGCGTATCCCACATCATCCAGATTCTCGCTGCTCTGCAAGTCTCCAGATTGTGCGATGAAGCCCATTGGAAGGGTACCCTCTTGCTCATCTTAGTATAAAACTTTATTTTGGTTTCCAATAACATGGCGATGGTGCATTTGTTATGCTTGATTACGTCCATGATTTCTCTCCATCTTCCTATGAAATTTGCTCCCCGTACATTCCATGAGACCACCGTCATTTAATTGTCTGACCGTTGTCCTCTAGCCGTCGCTAACTCTCCCGAGGATAAGGAGAGAGAGCCTCTCTAGATTGAGCTTGTTGAACTCGGTATACAACCGAGTGAGAAGCTAATTTCGACATTTCTGCTATCATCTCTATCCATTTGGGGTTGTCCTTTGTCAGGATAGCTACTTCTGTTGATACCACATCATTTGGAGTAGTTTGCTGCTGATTGTTGGGAGTTCTTCCTAAAGTTGTCATCCTCTTTGTAGCTCTGACCTCTTGATCTTCCCCTATGTTGTCTTCTCTATCTTCCTGCGCCAAGGTATCTGATATACCGATTACGTCCCCATGTTAGATGAGTCCCCGTATACTATCATGGCACGGTTGGTATCGATCGGCGCAGCAGAGGTTGACTCTGGCCCTTGTCGTTTGCCCAACATGGATGTGCTAGGGCCTTCTCCACCTCTTTGATTACCCGACCATGCATTCTCCTCACAGGACAGCCTCACTTCGGTATCCGTTTGTATGTCCTCAAGTGGTCGATCCTGATGAGCTTCAAGCTCCTCATTCGGCTTCTTTGAAGCGCACCGCGTGTGCTCAGGACCGGCCATTTTGGGTGTAGCTTGGCATCCTTCCTGTGTATGGCCAAAACACTGGTATCTCTCACAACTCGGAGGCACCCACTCATACTCTACCTCCTGTTGAATCCAGTTTTCGTTTGGTAGCACTATGTCTATGATACTAGATAGGTCCCCAGCCACCGTTATCTCTACGAATATCCTGACATAGGATAGCCTTTGCCGTCGTGCAGTCTGGAAACCAGTACGGATAGGTTTACCTATCATGCTTGCCATCTTCATTATGGATGCCATGCTCCATAGTTGTGGTGATAACCATGGTAACCGTATCCATATCGGTACCGTCGTAAGGCGATCTTTTTCGAAGTTAGATCTAGGGTGCCATCTTCTAAGAACAACTAGTCTGCCATCGAATGTCCATGGACCACCTTCGATTATCTGCTCCAGATCTTCCTCGAGGGTGAATTTAATGAAATAGAATCCGCACGAGAGTAAACATCCATTGCCCCTTTCGGACGCCATACTCGGTACGCGAACGCACGTAATTGCCCCTAAAATGGCATGTTCCCCATCACATATAGAACTAGGGTATTCTTCCAATACTCCATGGTTTCCTGTAGGTCATCCGTGGTGATCTCGACTACCTTCTTGCCATTGATGTTTCCTGCTTCGATGTATTGTAGGTCAACTTCCTCTTGCGACGCCGATGGACTGCATACCTCTGCCCATGTAAGTGGTTTTGACCTCGTCTCCTCATGCGTTGTGTCTTGTCTGCTTTGTAGATGGGTAGCAGTTCTTCCACCCTTGGTATGCTAGGATGCAGCGCTGCTGATGCCAACTCCATCTCTCCCTCTCGGAACCTTCTTTTGGGCCTGATTGTTTATGTTTCTGCTTGGAGTATTCTTCATATTGGGATTATTAACACTTTGAAACCTTTTAGGTCGACCCCCTGGACTATGGCCTTCACCTTGCCGGCTTTGATTGGTACCTCTCCCCGCCCTATCCAGTGTCATCGTAGCTTTGCCCCTCCTGCGCCGTGTCACCGTCGTCTACACTCCTCCTTCCGTGCGGATATTTCCTGCTATTATCTCCTCGGAGAAGTCATCAACCAGCTATTCAAGATCCTCTCTAGTCGCATGCGGTCTTTGATCACCTAGGGCGACTTCTTCGACGTGGAGCCGCTCGTGCAGCGGCCCAGAGGCCCCTGTAACGCCCACCCCAGTAACTCTTCGAGCCTAGTGGTTAAGAGAGATGCATGTGGCCCAAGTGGTGGGGAGTTCGAGCCCCAGTGTAGGCGAGTTCGACACAATTACCATTGCTTCAAAATAAAAAATAATTATATATATATATATATATATATTATTTTTTTATTTTGAAGCAACGGTATTCCTCCCTCCCCCTCTCTCTGCACATCCCCTCCCCTCAACTGCCCCCTCCACCCCCTTCCCTATTGCAGCTACCTCGCCACGCGCCCCCATCCCCCCCACCACACCACCCTTCCTCTTTTCCTTCCCTTCTTTAGCGGGTGTCGGGTCGGGATCCAGGCCGGTAAGAACCGGCATCTGTGATCGGCCACCGCTGACTCCGAGGCCTTCAATTTCCTCCCAACCTTGTCTTGTGCAAGTCCCGACCTTGTCTAGATATGGCTGGACGACAGTAAGGCATCACGATAAAGGTAAAAATTTATCGGTTCTGGCATCTGCGCCTAGGATAGTTCCTCTGGCTGTGGGTCTACCACGGTTGGGGAAGGTGGCTCCCATCGCTCTCATGCTTCGGCCACTCTTTCTCGAGCCTCTCGCCCAACCCCGAAGCTTTCAAACCCGATGGGTAGGTATGCCCCCCAGGTATTTGGCAATTTGCAGGTTAGGGATCATAACCCTTTTAAGACCTCGGGAGTGGCTCCTACCACTTGGGCAGATCAATGTAGATCCGACTTGGCGATGGAGGACATTGGGATGCACTATATGGCACCAAATATTAAAGAAGGAAGGAAGGTCATTTCAATTTCCAAAGAAGACATCAGATACAGATGTTTTCTGGAAAAATACTATCGTTCTCTACGTAATGGGGACATGTCACTCCCAGGTTCCCGGTATACATTTTCTTTTCTATATTATTCATGCATGATATATGATATCTATAGCATGTGTACATGAATCCTGTATTTGCACCTGATCATGTCATGAGATAGTGTCACGTTGCGGAGTAGGGTGCCACTCCTTCTCCTTATCTAGTTGTTGGTGTAGTTAACTGCTTCGATGATGGAATACTGGACTGTGTCGTGATCCAGATTATTTGTTTTGTTTTATTTGCTTATGATTGTGTGGCATATCATTTGGACGTGACTTGGGTTAGGCATTGGTTTAGGATTAGGATTTAATGGAGCCACCAGCCCCCATCTCCTATGAATATTCTCTTCCACTCTCTCTTTCTCCTCATTCACTCATTTATTTTCTTCACTAACCCTAGGCAAGTACATCTTGCACTAATGAAGAGACCACATTGCTCATTTTCATTCTTTTGATTTCTTTACATATTTTTAGCATATATTGTGTATCTTTAGATTCTCTACAACTTTAGTTCTTGACATTTTCGGTTTTGATGAACGGTTTGGAGTAGATCTAAGTTTCTATTCTAGGCCTATATGATTTTTCGAGGATTTGATCAATTAAACCTTAGTATTTCTGAGGACTAATTATTTTATGTTGTAGAAAATTTTATTCTATGCAATTTTGACCTCTGAATCATTAGATTTGGAGTTGTATTAAGGAATTTAGGACTAAAACAAGTTTTGATCTTTTTCATGTCGTCTTCAGGAAGAAGAAGAGCATCATGCGCCTATTTTTATGCAAAGGCCCCTCTTTGCGCATATTTTGCGCAGAATCCATTCCTGAGCATATTTTTACGCAAAGGCTCCTTTGTACGCATATTTTGCGGCACAATCCTTTCCTACGTGTATTTTACGCAAAGGCCCTTCCCTGTGCGGATTTTGGCACATAATATCTTCTTATGCGTAATTTTGCACATAAGGTCCGTTTTGTGCGTATTTTGGCAAACAATCTCTTCTTGAGCATATTTTTGCACATAAGACCCCTGTTAGTGTGCAGAATTACGCAGATACCCTTGTTTATATGCAAAATTACGTAGTGACCCATGTTTGTGTGCAGAATTGCATAGAGACCCATGTTTGTGCACACAAATTGTCTAGAGACCCTCCTTTGTGCCCAAAATTGCGTAGAAAATTATGTTTTGTGCAAATTTGTGTAGAGATCATATTTTTATGCATGAAAAGACTATCCTTTATTGTTTGACCATGTTCTTGACTCGCTTACCTGAACACGTGCTGGTACTATTCTATGTGTGTACCGAGATACAATTTATATGAGTGCACTGAGGTACGATTCTCCGTACTACCTGATCATGCATGTTATATGTCATTACATTCCTGATCCTATACACACTCCTTCACCCTGTCCACCACCATTTGTCAAATCCCATACAGGTCATGATGTGGAAAAGGAAATCCTAGTTCATCATATCATAGGCTTTCCTGAGGTCCAGTTTTATACATGCTTTGTTACGTCCCTGATTATTGAAGTTCCTAACAAGCTCATGAGCCAACAGACAATTCTTCGAGATGGATCGCCCTTTGATGAAGGTTGTCTGATTGGGGGAGATAAGCTCTTTCATAACATCCCTCATCCGGTCGCACATCAGGTGGGTTATAATCTTATGTAAGAAATTACAGCATGCTATCGGCCGGAAGTCTCCAAGCGAAGTCACACCTACCACTTTAGCAAGTAAGACCACAAACGTGTGGTTAAGCTCCTTGAGGAGTTTACCCGAGATTAAAAAAAAGGCTCTCTCACCACATCTAGGATGTATACCTTAATCATCTCCCAATGTTTCTTGAAGAAGGCTGCCCCAAAGACATCTGGTCCTAGCGATTTGATATGGTCTACAATATATATATATATATATATATATATATATATATATATATATATATATATGTGTGTGTGTGTGTGTGGGGGGGGGGGGATCGGGAGCCCCGTCATGGCAGCTCGATCCTACGGTGCAGGGAGGGCTCCCGCGGGGCTCCGTAGGCGGATCTTTTGATCTGCCATATATATATATATATATATATATATATATATATATATATATATATATATATATATATATATATATATATATATATATATTGAGAAAAAATATATATATATATTGAGAAACATATTACAACATCAACACATTATGTGTTGCAAGTATGCCCCGTAATTCGAACATCATACTCTATATTATGCTTAATCCCATTAATAGACGTAGCAAGTTGTTCAAACATCCGATTGTTTCTTTCTATCCATATATGCCAAACTGTCGCAGCAAGCCGAATCTGTGCTTCCTTGACCCACACCGCTCCCCTTCTGTTGGCTGTAGTTATATCTTCCAACACATCTCGCCAAACTCGCGGACCCCTATAGTCCATATGCAGCTGTTCATATTGGTGTTGCCAAATATGCCTCGCGATAGTGCAGGTATAGAACAATGACCCAATGATTCATTATCTTGCTGGCGTAAACTAAACACCTGTGCCCCAACCTGTACTCCAAATCGATGAAGTCTATCCAACGTAAGCAGTCTCTCCAAGCTCAATTTGTACATACATAGCTGGATTTTAGTTGCAACACCCTTAATCCAGACAAAATTCGCTAACTCCATCTGTGGTGTTGTTACTCTGACCGCATCATATACTTCTGCATGTGGGAACCTCTGTTCGCCAGTCTTTGACCAGACCCAACTATCAGCCGCTTGGTCCGGGTCAACCTGCATCTGCCTTATCAGCACCGTAAACTGACGTACAGCTCCGTGTAGCTCTGGTCTCCATATCCTGTCTTGTATAATAGCAGTGACCCGAGGCCACCTCTCCTCTCCAGTGGATGCCTACCCACCTCCCTTATCCGCCAGGTTTCTATGATCAACCCAAGGGTCTAGTATCAAGTATGTGGATTCGCCATTCTTCATGATCCTCGTAACGAGGCCCTTCAACCTATCTCGATGCTTTAGAATATTCTTCCTGGTGACGAAATCGTTATTGTTTGATGCCAGCTCCCAGAAGGATCGACCCTTCAAGTATCGTGCATTCATCCATTCTGCCCATAACAAGTCTTGTGCGTTGATCCTCCAAGTCTATTTGAGGCCCGCAATGTCACATAACGTCCGCAAGGATCTGAGCCCCACTCCGCCCTCCATATGTGGTCTACATAGGGTCTCTCATCCAATGGCGTGAACCCCCCTCCCCGTCAGATAAAATTGGAACATATCATCTCAATCCGTCTAATGGTAGCAGAGGGTAGCATAATTATCTGAAGCTAGAATAAAGCTATAACATAGATGACAGAGCGTACCAGCTCAATGCGACCTCCGAAGGATAAACTCTGGGCGTGCCACCCTTCAAGGCGATGCTGCGTATACACCACCAGAATCTGATACTCCACCTCTGTAGTGCCCCGACCCGCAAAGTCAATCGGAAGAATCGAAACGCCGACGGCATTGGAACTAAGCCTTACAACGGCTCGCCCGGAGACATCGTTCAGGTGGGGGAGTTTCGGTGAACTTACTCCATCTTAGCTTGCACATAATAAATCGTGTTTTCAACTCGCACAAGTAGGCTAATATAAAAGCTACGCACCAACATAGCTAAGGGAGTAATCCCGTCGGGTCGGAAGTGTCCTAGAATATGGAGATGGTCCAACGATCAACATAGAAGTCAGCTCAGCGTGCTTTCAAATGACACTCGATCCTTCGATCCCGTGGCTTGGGAGAAGGAAGTTGGCCTAAGTTGCTAAATTGCCCCGACACTCATATTAGCCTAAGTCTTAGGCGTCGCCTGCGTAAATGCTTGCTAAAGCAGGCACGGTCCCGTTGCGCAAGGCTTGGCAGAGCCTTCGCATGTCCCGTTGGTCCCGTCGATTTGGTCCCAACACTCAAATAAGCCTAAGTCATAGGCGTCGCCCGCGTGAATGCTTAACCAAGCATGCATTGTCCCGTCGACTTGTCTCGATACCTGAATAAGCCTAAGTCATAGGCGTCGCCCGCACGAATGCTTAACAAAGCATGCACGGTCCGGTCCCGCAAGGCTTGGCATAGCCTTCGCACGTCCCGCAAGTTAATTCATCTTTGTACGGCTTGTTGGCTTAAGTCTAGGCACCCAAGACTTGGTTGTTAAGTCGACCCCGTGCCTAGCACGTTCCCTCGATGCGTAGCTCGGCGTAGCCTTCGCTCGTCGAGTCATTGCCCGTACAAGTCAACAAGAGTTGCTCTAGGCTAACGAAGCCATTCCTAGCGCTATCCCGCTCTAGCTGCGGTTGTCAAGTCAAGTAGTCCCTTGAGAACAAGGCTCGTCGTATAAGTATATGACTTGAACGTTAGCGTCGCCTAGAGAACCATGCCTGTCTAAGGCACGAGCCACGGCTTGAATACTTTTAAGCATGCCGGTCCTGCCCGGTCATGTCCTGCCTGAATACTTGATAAGTCCCGCACACGAGATTGGTCCCGCGGCTTGGGAGTCTCGATAGAATAAAGGAATGCATGGTCATGTTAAGGAAAGACTGGATAGATTGGATAGATCGAGTCTTGCATGGTCATGGACAACTTGTCGACAAGGTGTAGTCTTCTCGGGTGATCTCCTCCGGGGCACCGGGATCATCCGCCCGGGAGAAGCGAGTGTGGCTCAAAGTAGGATGCTGGATGACCGCATGGGAGTATCGGCGCTTCCGGGGCTAGCTACCCTTAGAAGGGCGGACCGATACCCCCGCCGAGCCATGTCCAAGATAGCTTGAAATTGCTAGTGACCACTCATGTAGATGTGTCGGCAATAGCGGCACACCGCGTGTATGCCTTTGGATTGTGTCTAGAACTTGAATGCTTGTCTTGTCGGAAACACAATGTTGGGCCTAAGACTGGGCTGCAGCATAGGCACCGTGCTTGGCACGATAGATGGCGTCGGAATGTAAATGGAAAGTGATACTATGGTTCACAAGTCTTGTCTAAGTTAGCAAATGGGTCTAACGGGAAGGCCGCAAGGCGGTAACACGATAAGTCTGGATAACTTGCGAGGCGCGGCCTAAATCTTGAATTACGAGCAAAGTCTAAGTAAAGTCTAAGGCACGACCTGCACGAGTCGTCCCGTTGCCGTCCCTTGGCACTTGAATCGTTAGCACAAGAATTGGTCTAGTGGCGCTTGAGTCTAATCAAAGGTCCTGGCACGGCCGAGTTCACGTGAATTGTCTCTCGACAAAGCACAGTCTTGAACAAGTCTAAGTTTGGAATAGAATGTGGCACGACCCTGCCATCCCGCCTTGAAGTTTGGTCAAGTACCTAAGCGATGAGGCACTGCCTCGATCAAAACACACGTTGGCAAGATAGCGTGACCCTGTCGTTGCACGACCTTGTCGTTGCATCGCTAGTTATCAACTGAGACGTCCTTGTCCTAAAATGAATCCTAAGGCAAGACTAGAAAGACAATTGAAAGGGTTTAAGCTGCACAAAGTAAATGAAACGTGTCGGTTATGTATGGGTGGGCGAGAAGCTCACTCCACCAGTACAGTGGTACTGACACCCACTCAGTGTTTCATGTGCAGGCACAGGTAGAAGCTCGTGGCGCGGAGCTCGCTTGGATGCGTCGAGGCATGGAGTTCCTTGGCGAGTCGAAGCGTGCGGCCGCGTGACCCGAAGACTTATACAAGGCATAATGTATGGACATCGCCTTCCGAAGCTTCCGCTGGATTCAAGCATTGTATCGAGAGATGAGAGAGAGCAGAGTGACTTGTAAATGAGTGAAAAGTGAGCCTGAGAGACTTGTAATTGGCCTTGCGCCATAAATGTAATCCTGTATTCAATATCAATAAAGAGATTCTTTTGAGTTACTTGTGTTCATATATGTTCTTCTTTAAATTTCCGCTGCAATGATTCAATGTTTCTGCTTGGGACTTCTGTGCGACGACCCCGTCGCCGCTGATGTAATCGGCCGTTATGGAACTGCCTTGCACGAGCTCAATCTAGGCTCGTGCGGCATCACGCCTTAGCGAGGACGATCGCTCCTACGGGAGCGGGGCGTGACATAATGGTATCAGAGCACGGCTTTACGTCCTTGGACTTCAAATCGATTTATCAGTTTTGAAAGCTCGTCGTTGATAATGAAGTACGCGCTCTCTCTCGATTGTCCCTCGGCATGTCCATACAATAAGTCTAAATATTTTCGAAAGCTCGTACAAGCGTTCAATTGAACGCATCGATAAGTGATGGCCTTTGTGCCGAACGGTGCCGACCTTGACTCGATTGAAAACACGTGCTAATGTTAGCAAGTCGCGCGTGTGCCCGAATAGTACTACGTCGACCTTAGCAAGTCGCATGCATGCCTAATTAGTCCAAACGTTGACCCTAACAAATGAGCTTGCAAACTCAACATTTAGTCCGCACGGGATAGCTATGCACACGGCCTTTTGGCTAAGTTGTGTTTTGCGTCGCGCACCTCGACCCTTGGTGCAACGAATCACGAACAATATCAAGTATCGCTCGGTCGGGGGTGGAGATGCACTTAGAGTGTCTGTCGATAGGAATGCTATCGAGTTAACGCTTAGGCGTACACGAAGGATTGACTTGGATTTCGAGATATAGTGCGAACGACTTTGTGCGTCGGTACGACGCGAGCGACTATGCTAGTGATTCGTCGAACGAATCTAAGAGATGTCTTAGCGCACGATGGGAACTTGATTGTGGACTAGAACGGATGGCTCGAATCCGAGTGGTGTATGGATTTTTCTTGGAAATCATTCGAGCGGAAATTGAGGATTTCGAGTATGTCGGCGAGGCGATGCGATCGCACAAAGCCTTGGAGCGCGTCACGTTTAGTTGGACGTGACTTCGTGTGTCTCGAATGAGCATCTCGTTCGGACGACTTGCGAGTAGGCAACGCGAGTAGAAATCGATATCGAAATGATTCGAACCGATGAATGAAAATGAATGGTCTTGATCGAGGAAACTTAGAGGAATCGCACGTACGATATCGGATTGATACAAATGAAATATGACTTGAATTCTGAACGATGATCTTGAAAC
Organism: Iris pallida; assembly: GCA_029216955.1. Classification (NCBI taxonomy): domain Eukaryota; kingdom Viridiplantae; phylum Streptophyta; class Magnoliopsida; order Asparagales; family Iridaceae; genus Iris; species Iris pallida. The sequence goes on along the minus strand of JANAVB010024999.1, from coordinate 11,626,599 downwards.
GAGCTTGAGGAATAGCAATCGAACTTGATCTTGAATATCGAGAAAATTGTAGAATATCCAACTCGGGCAATAGCATCAGTCGCACGACTCGAAATTGGTTACAAAGGAAGATCGTCAGGTTACGCATATCGTCGATGGTATTGAGGCATATCAAAGATCGATATACGATAACTCGGAGGTACTCTGACTCGACAAATGACGAACGTACAAATGTCATTGTTCCGATGGATGTTGTAATCGGGATATTGAAATGTATCGAGGAAAAGATAAACTTGGCTCGAGGATTTTCTGGTTGAACAAATGACGGGTAGACTGTCGAATCGAAATCTGTCTCAGATGAAAATGTAAAGGCTTGGATTTACTTCGACGATAACCCCAACGTCGACATTCTTGTCTTATGTGAGCGCAATTTCAGCCTCGTACATGCGTCGCGCCGATTAGGGCGATCACTCCGCGTGAGCGCTGGTATGGTGATTCATACAGCGGGGGTGATTGACCTAGCTTGGCGTGATAATTTGTATGCTTCGACTTGTGGTTTGACGCGAAGGTGACTCGAAAATAAATTGTGTGTTTGAAGAACCGAATTTGAGGATTGCGTAGGTCCAATCCGCGTATCGAAAATGAGTTAGTCTAAACTCAAACAAGAGTTACGCCCCGATGAGAATGATTATTCTGCGAGTGCGTTGCGTGGTGATTCACGAACTACCGTAGATAATCGGACTCGCGTGAGATTGGGGCACAACGTATTGTCGAGCTAGATGACCTCGTGATCGAATGCACGAATTGGTTAGAGTTGGTGATGTGGATAAAATCGAATATGTGCAACGCATGCATTGATGCGAATAGGTGATCGTGCTCGATGTTTAGAAATCTGAGTGACGCGAGCTTGGGTAGAAAATCCCGTACTACTGACTATGGTTTGACCCTAGGATTGGGGTCAGTATTGGCATTATTGTTGGGGAACTATGATTTCAATCCTGACATTGACTTAGCCTCGTAAAGATTGGCCTAGCGGTTAGGCGAAACGCCCCTGTTGCAAGTGTTAGCAATCGAAAGGATTGATCTTGAGGATTGGCATGGATGGATGGCGTGAATCACGAATATAGGAAACCCTGCTCACGAGACTCGGCTGACATGCATATATTCAGGGACGCCTGGGTATGTGCACGATGCGACTCGAGAGAGAATGACAAATTCTCTATCATGCGGCTTGGCCGAATGCATGTATTTTGGGGACGCTTGGAATGCGTGCATGATCCAGCCAAGTGATACAATGAGTTCAAGCAAGACTTGAAAAATGGGAGTGTGTCAAGATCTTGAAATCATGTTAACGAAAAGATTGATAGTTGTGAGAGCGTGGCTCGGAATTGAGGAAACGCGTAGGCGAAGTGCGTACGATTAAGTTTTGGCCATAGAAATGGTAGGATGGCTTGCCCTCAGGAAAGTCTCGAGGACGAGACTTGTTCTGAGTGGTGTATGTTATAGTGCCCCGACCCGCAAAGTCAATCGGAAGAATCGAAACGCCGACGGCGTTGGAACTAAGCCTTACAACGGCTCGCCCGGAGACATCGTTCAGGTGGGGGAGTTTCGGTGAACTTACTCCATCTTAGCTTGCACATAATAAATCGTGTTTTCAACTCGCACAAGTAGGCTAATATAAAAGCTACGCACCAACATAGCTAAGGGAGTAATCCCGTCGGGTCGGAAGTGTCCTAGAATATGGAGATGGTCCAACGATCAACATAGAAGTCAGCTCAGCGTGCTTTCAAATGACACTCGATCCTTCGATCCCGTGGCTTGGGAGAAGGAAGTTGGCCTAAGTTGCTAAATTGTCCCGACACTCATATTAGCCTAAGTCTTAGGCGTCGCCTGCGTAAATGCTTGCTAAAGCAGGCACGGTCCCGTTGCGCAAGGCTTGGCAGAGCCTTCGCATGTCCCGTTGGTCCCGTCGATTTGGTCCCAACACTCAAATAAGCCTAAGTCATAGGCGTCGCCCGCGTGAATGCTTAACCAAGCATGCATTGTCCCGTCGACTTATCTCGATACCTGAATAAGCCTAAGTCATAGGTGTCGCCCGCACGAATGCTTAACAAAGCATGCACGGTCCGGTCCCGCAAGGCTTGGCATAGCCTTCGCACGTCCCGCAAGTTAAGTCATCTTTGTACGGCTTGTTGGCTTAAGTCTAGGCACCCAAGACTTGGTTGTTAAGTCGACCCCGTGCCTAGCACGTTCCCTCGATGCGTAGCTCGGCGTAGCCTTCGCTCGTCGAGTCATTGCCCGTACAAGTCAACAAGAGTTGCTCTAGGCTAACGAAGCCATTCCTAGCGCTATCCCGCTCTAGCTGCGGTTGTCAAGTCAAGTAGTCCCTTGAGAACAAGGCTCGTCGTATAAGTATATGACTTGAGCGTTAGCGTCGCCTAGAGAACCATGCCTGTCTAAGGCACGAGCCACGGCTTGAATACTTTTAAGCATGCCGGTCCTGCCTGGTCATGTCCTGCCTGAATACTTGATAAGTTCCGCACACGAGATTGGTCCCGCGGCTTGGGAGTCTCGATAGAATAAAGGAATGCATGGTCATGTTAAGGAAAGACTGGATAGATTGGATAGATCGAGTCTTGCATGGTCATGGACAACTTGTCGACAAGGTATAGTCTTCTCGGGTGATCTCCTCCGGGGCATCGGGATCATCCGCCCGGGAGAAGTGAGTGTGGCTCAAAGTAGGATGCTGGATGACCGCATGGGAGTATCGGCGCTTCCGGGGCTAGCTACCCTTAGAAGGGCGGACCGATACCCCCGCCGAGCCATGTCCAAGATAGCTTGAAATTGCTAGTGACCACTCATGTAGATGTGTCGGCAATAGCGGCACACCGCGTGTATGCCTTTGGATTGTGTCTAGAACTTGAATGCTTGTCTTGTCGGGAACACAATGTTGGGCCTAAGACTGGGCTGCAGCATAGGCACCGTACTTGGCACGATAGATGGCGTCGAAATGTAAATGGAAAGTGATATTATGGTTCACAAGTCTTGTCTAAGTTAGCAAATGGGTCTAACGGGAAGGCCGCAAGGCGGTAACACGATAAGTCTGGATAACTTGCGAGGCCCAGCCTCAATCTTGAAGCACGAGCAAAGTCTAAGTAAAGTCTAAGGCACGACCTGCACGAGTCGTCCCGTTGCCGTCCCTTGGCACTTGAATCGTTAGCACAAGAATTGGTCTAGTGGCGCTTGAGTCTAATCAAAGGTCCTGGCACGGCCGAGTTCACGTGAATTGCCCCTCGACAAAGCACAGTCTTGAACAAGTCTAAGTTTGGAATAGAATGTGGCACGACCCTGCCGTCCCGCCTTGAAGTTTGGTCAAGTACCTAAGCGATGAGGCACTGCCTCGATCAAAACACACGTTGGCAAGATAGCATGACCCTGTCGTTGCACGACCTTGTCGTTGCATCGCTAGTTATCAACTGAGACGTCCTTGTCCTAAAATGAATCCTAAGGCAAGACTAGAAAGACAATTGAAAGGGTTTAAGCTGCACAAAGTAAATGAAACGTGTCGGTTATGTATGGGTGGGCGAGAAGCTCACTCCACCAGTACAGTGGTACTGACACCCACTCAGTGTTTCATGTGCAGGCACAGGTAGAAGCTCGTGGCGCGGAGCTCGCTTGGATGCGTCGAGGCATGGAGTTCCTTGGCGAGTCGAAGCGTGCGGCCGCGTGACCCGAAGACTTATACAGGGCATAATGTATGGACATCGCCTTCCGAAGCTTCCGCTGGATTCAAGTATTGTATCGAGAGATGAGAGAGAGCAGAGTGACTTGTAAATGAGTGAAAAGTGAGCCTGAGAGACTTGTAATTGGCCTTGCGCCATAAATGTAATCCTGTATTCAATATCAATAAAGAGATTCTTTTGAGTTACTTGTGTTCATATATGTTCTTCTTTAAATTTCCGCTGCAATGATTCAATGTTTCTGCTTGGGACTTCTGTGCGACGACCCCGTCGCCGCTGATGTAATCGGCCGTTATGGAACTGCCTTGCACGAGCGCAATCTAGGCTCGTGCGGCATCACGCCTTAGCGAGGACGATCGCTCCTACGGGAGCGGGGCGTGACAACCTCCCTAGCGTAGTTGATAGAAAGTGGAACACCCAAATATTTCACTGGTAGTTCACCCCTCTCTACCCCCAACATCGTGGCAAGTTCTTCTTTATTCTGACAATATCGATCAAAGTACACCATATATTTATCCTTGTTGAGCTGCAGGCCCGTGATGTTTCCAAACTGCTGCATAATCGTCGTCAAGCACTCAACTCCTCTCCTCCTAGGAACCATGAATACTAACAAATCGTCCGCATAGATAAGATGAAAAACATATGGCCGAACCTTCCTGCATAATGGCATAATCTCTTTTTATCTCCCTGAGGCAAGTGAAATACTCTATAACTAGAGTAAACATGTATGGGGATATTGGGTCCCCTTATCTTAAACCTCGGTTGCTACCAATGAAACCATATGGTTGTCCTTTAACCATAACCAAAAAATTTGGGGTAGATATACACACCTGCACCCTATCAACCCAGACATTATCAAAGCACATAGCAAGCATAGCATATGAAACAAACTCCCTATTAATTGTGTAGTAGGCCTTCCTCAAATCTAATTTGAGGCAAGTTTTATTACCCCGTTGCTTGTTGAAGTCACAAATCAACTCGTGGGCTAGTAAACTGTTGTCAGCAATTGATCTGCCCTTTATAAATGTCGCTTGGTTTGGAGATGCCAACTCTTGCATAATCAGTTCCATCCTCCTACACATTAAATGAGTAATAAGCTTGTACAGGTAATTACAACATGCGATCGGGCGAAAATCACTGAGCAACGTAGCACCCTCCTTCTTCGGAATCAAGGTAAAGAAAGTATGATTCAGTTTTCGAAGCAGCTTTCCATTCGCAAAAAAGTCCCGTACAATCTCCAGAACATCTGCCTTGATTTCTCTCCAATGTACCTTATAAAACTGACTTCCAAAGTCGTCTGGACCTGGCAACTTGTTAGGGTCAACGTTCTTAACGATCGCCTCAACCACCTCCATCGTGACAGGCGCCAGGAGCATATTGTTACCCATACATGACCAACCACTTGCAAACAATCTCCGAAAAGGCAGATATGTAATTATTCTGATTATATAGCTTGGTATAGAACCTTACCACCTATGCATGTAATGCTCTTGCCTCCATAACCTCCTTGCCATTGGGCCCGAGTAGCTTAGATATATGGTTACAGTGTTGTCTGGCTCGGATAACATCATAAAAGAATTTAGTATATCTATCACTTCCCGAAGCCAAGTATATTTTGCTCTTTGTGCAAGGTTAATATCCTCCTGCATCCGCATCTACCTAACCTCTGCACTATCCGCCCGTTCCTTAGCCGCCAGATCGTCATTCAACATGTCAATTTGTAAACCCGTTTGGATCTCCCAGAGGTGCTCCTCCTTATCAGCAAGGGAAGATCGTCGATTGCTTTTGGCCCAACACTTCAGCCCCTCTTTGACTCTCTTCAGTTTGGATACCAGACAAAATTAAGGGTTCCCATTGATGTGCGTCCGCAGACCCTCTGAGACCACCGCAGAGTAGCCCTCCATATTGTTCCATTTGTTATTATATCTGAAAGGACGAGATTTCGGCCTGATAACATTGGTAAGTTGTACCCGAATCGACGAATGATCACTTGTACCAGCCGGAAGACACTTAGCCACCGTGTTAGGGAATTTGTCAAACTAGCATCGGTTACCTAGTGCCTTATCCAGTCGGCAGGCAACTCTCTTGTGGAGAGCTTTGTTGTGCCAAGACCAGATATGCCCCGTCCTCTCGAGCGTCTGAAATCCAGCTTGGAGAAGGCAACTATGAAAGTCTTACAAAATCCTATCTGGCAGTTCTCTGCCTCCCACCTTCTCATGGCGAAATAATAAAGCATTAAAGTCTTCCAGCATAACCATAGGGAGGCGGAAAAGTGTCTCAGCATGTTGGCTAACATGAATAATCTTCCTCCACAATGCTTCTCTCTGTCGCCTATTATTATGCCCATATACTGCTCCAAAAACAAAGAATAAACCTCCTTTGTTAGTAAAAATAAGAGCAATTAATTGCGCAGAGAGATGGACTGCCTGCCCTTTCCAATACTTTTGTATTTTTTCTCAATACTTTTGCATTGGAGAAGACTTTTCAAACTCATTGTCTTTTGTGAATATAATCTTGCCACCTATAGAAGACATTGTCTTGTGTCCCATGCCACCTAAGAATCACAACACAAAATAAGACAATAGGGTTGGAGTTGGAGATGCTCTAAGGCACTAGCCTAGTGGTAGTACAGGAGTCTGTCCGAGCAAAGGTCTTAGATTCGAATCCTCCACCTAGCGGCTGGGTGACTTTTGGCCATGACTCGATTTGAAAAAGGACACATCAAAAATAATTATAATAAATAAAAATAAAAATATTTGCTGAAGAGTGAAGAGTCGGGCCCATTCCAATGTAGTTTGTAGAAGCAAACATTTAATTGAGGGCATTATTATTATACTAACTTCTAAAAAAATTTGGGGCCCCTTGGGCCTTGGGGCCCCGGGCCCAAGCCCTGTTTGCCCGCCCTGGGCCCCCTCCCTCGCTTATCCTCTTGGATCTTCGCCTTCCTCTTCTTCTGAATCATGGAGATAGGAGAATAATTAGAAACCCTAGCCCTAAAATTTTTTTAAGAGGATTAAAAACCATAATTCGCATACAATATTTGGGGATGTCGGTGGTAGGGCTGACATTTTTTAGCCTTTTGGAGAAGATTGTGTTTGGTATGAAAAATATTTAATCCAGCACTACAAATTTGTTTTGTATATTAATAGTACTCAAAGGGTGCGCGTATCCGCACCCCATGACCTACTAAGCACACCCAAAAAAATTCCTATACTATCCCTCCCTGCTCCCCTTCTGACCCCTCCTCCTCATCCTCCTGCGATCTCTCCTCCTCCTAACCCACCTCCTCCTCCTTCCGACCCTCCTCCTCCTCCCCTGACCCCGCCCCCTCCTTCTCCCCTGACCCCGACCCCTCCTCCTTCCTCCTCCTCTGACCCTCCGACCCCGACCTCCGACCCCGGAGAAGGAGGAGGAGGGGTCGGGAGGGGGGAGGAGGAGGAGGAGGAGGGATCGCAGGAGGAGGAGGGGTCAGGAGGGAAGCGGGGGGGGAGGGGGACACTACCAGAATCTGTCAAATTAGCGACGTTCCCAAACGTCGCTAAACCTAGTAAAAACGTCGCTAATTTATTTTAGCGACGTTTCTAGCGACGTTATATAAACGACGGAAAAAAGTGTGTCGCTAATCGAAAAAATGTCGCAAAATGTCGCTATGACGACGTTAATTAGCGAAGTTATTAACGTCGCTGGTTAGCGACATTTGTGTGTGGTCGCTAATTAGCGACGCTATTTGCGACGTTAGTGTTTGGTCGCCGTTTAGCGACACTTTAGCGACATTTTGGCGATGATGTGTTGACATCAGATTCGGTGCCATGTCAGCAATTTGGCGACGTCATTAGCGACGTTTCTTTGACACGTCAGTAACTTAGCGACGTTTTTAGCAACGTTAATAAATGTCGCTATACTGTAGCGACGTTTATTAACGTTGCTAAAAACGTTGTCACTCCTGTTTTCCGTTATACGTATTTTCAGTATACGTGTACGAATTCCCAGCCAATATTTTGACTTGTCTAGCCTGACTTGACCTATTTTGGCTTGACTTGGTTTACCTTGGTTCATTTTGGCTTGGCTTGGTTTGGTTTGTTTTGTTCATCATGAGAGAAGGGGTTGATATATAAGTCAACTACACTCTCTCTCCTCCATAACTTTTATTTACTTCTCCATCTTCTTCATTTACTCCTCACACCTACACCCAAGAGCCCTAGGCAAGTGCAACTTGCTTCATGATGGATCTCAAGTTTTATTGTTCCATGCTCTTCCTTACTTGATTCTAAGCCTCTTTAAAACTTGACATTTTTGGATTTGATGGATGGATTCTTCTAGATCTAAGTTTGTAAATTTTTTGGTTTTTTTTTGTTTTGATCTTTAAAACTTGGTTATTTTTGAAATCTAATGGTTCCATGTTATAGAAAATTCAATTCTACCCAGTTTTAGCTTTTGTTTTGCTTGATTTCGACTTCGGATGAGAAAGTTATGGCCATGGCAAGTTTTCAGAACTTTCATGGCTGAACTTGCTGTTGGGGACAATAACCCCCATGCGCCCGGGAGGCCATGCACCGAGAGACCATGCACCGTAAAGTCCCGACAACGCATTCTTTGACTCCGAGCGTGTCATGCACGTAGTCTTCCTACGCGCATGTACTGAAGATGCAGCGTGAGTTCTGATGCGCGGATGCGCAAAAATTCGGATGCGCGGATGCGCAGGAATTCTGATGCACGAATGCACAGGAATTTGCATGCGCCGAAATTTGCAAGCGCAATTGGACCCGCGTGCGCTTCTTAGCGTGGCGCACCTTGACCCGCATACGCTTTTTAGCGTGGCGCACCCTGACCCCGCGCGCGCTTCTTAGCGTGGCGCACCCCGACCCAGCGCGCGCTTCTTAGCGCGGCGCAACCTGAGTCAGGCACAACCTGAGTCAGGCGCAACCTGAGTCAGGCGCAACCTGACCTGGCACAACTTGACCTGGCGCACTCCAGTCCGGCGCAACCTGTAGCCTTGGCACCCCCTAGTGCCTGGCGCAGCCTATTACCCTGGCGTAACTTGGCTAATGCCACTTGTTGGCCATGGTACCCCTTGCCCCTTGCATGATCTGTCATTTAATTATTGGCTTTACGCTAATTGCTTATTCTTGGTATTTGACCTATCTTGTGATGACCTGACTCGATAACTTGTTGAGCATATCATGATTTGCCAGTATTGATGTTGACATGAACACGACATAAAAATTTGGATAGTGGCCCGTCGAGGCGCACTCTTGACAAGCACTCTCGACAAGCACTCTTGACATGATAAGTAACTTAATAAGACATGTATAATCTTGATAGTGGCCCGTCGAGGTGCACTCCTGACAAGTAATCTTGACAAGTAATAAATAACCTGACCTGACATAATAATCTTGAACGTTGTTGCGACAGCTACTCTGACTTGCTAAGTAACTCTTGTCTTGACACCATGGATGATTTTCTTGATTGTGCCTGTATAAGCTACATGTCCCGTCTTGCATCATGTCTAGGACATGAATTTCTGATTTTTTACGGTCAGGGATTTATACTGAATCTGACTAAGTTAATGACTAGATTAATCAAGTAGTTCATATAGAGAGATATTTCCAGTTACAGGCTGTCACGACCCGCACCCTAGAATTAGGGCACGAGACGTAACAACGCCCAGCCTACGCCGCAGTGTCGGCGGTAGAACGCTGTCCTAGGTCTCAATGCATCTAATAGTATAAGACTAACAGTTTATACTCCCCGAATGGGGGTGACATAGCAGATACATACTCAATCACATCTAGGGTAGAGCATAAAGGAAGATAGATAAACATAAAATCCAGAAGAGGTACAACAGAGAGAAATCTAAGTGTCTAAGATACAAACTCCGAATACATCTCAAAACTGAAATACAGTAATCCATAAAATAATACATCTCCAGACAACTAAGAAAAAGCTATCTAAACAACCTCTAATGGTCTCCTCTAGGCTAGCAGGCAATCCTAAGCATCTGTAAAATTTGTCAACGTATCCTGTCAGGAAAATGAGCAAGTACAAACACCAACAGCAGTTCCATGTGAATTGAGAAATACTATAAGAAACAGTAATAATGAAATACAAGACAAAGAGTAAAGGCGACTTGGGAACCATTCGAAAGCCGAGTCACAACCCTTAAACCAAACAAGGACCGGGGTTATAACCCTTCTTCCGAATAGAACCTAGTCCCAACATCATGGTATAGTAAAAAGGCAGGTAGAGCATATGAGAAATGAATCATAACATGGTGAAAGTACAGTAAGTAAAGGTGAACTGGAATGTAAGATAGGACAACAATAAATAAAAAGTGATTTGAATTATTAGGGTGAAGTGTGATCGGCTAGGGAGTCACGGATAGGTTATCCATTTGGCTCGACAATCACGCGGAACCTCCGAAGAGGGCCTCCAAAGAGGGCCATGCCGGCCAACCTGGATAACCAGCACGGTGTATCTGCTACACCCTACGTGAGGTGAGGGTGGCGCCAGCAAAACACGGAAGTATCATCACGGAGGCTTTGATCACACAACCCCTAATAATTCCCCCAATGTATATCCCCCGAATAGTATCACGGATCCGGACATGGCACGTCACGACACGGGGATTCGAGAGCAGGTGATCAGCCCACTCCCAATGTGTGTCTATATAAGTACATGAACATGGAAGTATCTCATACCCATATACCAAGAAAGTCCAGGAATAACATCTCATGCCAGGATCCGACGCATACTAGTCCGTGAACTGTCGTGTCGGGAATCAAGTAAAACACTACGACTGAATCGGATATAGTAGATATCAAGACAATAAAAACTATCAGTGAATGTACTCGCCTGTGGTCCTGAGCTGATAAGTACAGAGGGTCCAACTGAAGCCACAGAGTCCTATTTAAAGCAACACAGGTTACAAATTGTTCAAGTTATATTAAATGAATTTCTACAAGAAATCTATATTATTCTAGGTTCTTCTAAGTCCAATTAACTCTAGGTCAACTCCGGTCAATAATCTAGTCAAACTAGGTCAAGCGTTGACTCATAGTTGACTTTGGGTCAACTGGTCAACTTTGGTCAAACATGGTCAATCTAGTCTAATTGTTGAAAATAAAGTGTACTTCGTTATTCGTACGTCGAAACTTACGACACGTCAATCGAGATCAATGGTAAGGTTGATAATCTTATTACAGTGATCCACGTGCCCATCTTGTCAATTTCAGCGATGTGAGATCACTGGAATTGACTGAGCTCAGTTTCGTTGTACTAATCTCGAAATACAAACATTATAAGAATTAATTATTAATTAATTATTAGAAAGGTTAAACTCAGAGAAACTATCAACAAACATCGTCGGACGATGAAATGAACATCGCCAACGTGTCCAGAATGGTCAAATTAGCTAGGATAGCCTACCCAACGGTCCAATTTGGACACAAGGGCAAAAAGGTAATTTCGGGTCAAAACGGTGTCCGTGTCGGAGCCGTTTTGTACCGAAAAACGTGCAAGAAAACAAGTCAATAAAATATAACAAATTATATGTCCACGCAACCAGAATGTCGATACGAACCCAACGGTATCTCCAGAATTGGATTCCGTTGACCCGATCTCATTTTGGCCCGTTGACCAGAACTTAGAATTCCGGTTTGCACGGAAATGCGTGCCGGACCCAATGTCCACCAAAACCTAGCAAATTATATGTCAACGAGTTCAGAATGACGATACGAACTCAACGGTATATCCGGAATTGGATTCCGATGAGCCGGCGTCAAAAAGTCCCGTTGACCCAGAAAGTGGGACCCGCTTTGCACCGAAATGCGTGCCCGGGCCCACGTTCTCCAAATCTAACAAATTTTATATGAAAACATGCCAGAACGACGCCACAAGTCTACTGGTGGTGTCGGAAATGAAATCCGGAGTCCCGTGTTCAAAAATAGAATTTTACAAGTTGGAAATTACGAATTCGGACGGCCAACTTTGGCGTCGAATTCAACCAATCAAACAAGTTCAAACTGAAAAGAAATCTAAAGGGGGCAGGAAGAGGGTTATACCAGCTTCGCACCGGAACTGGTAGCACGCCAAACGGAGCTGCGGTGGAGGAGATACAAGCTGACGAAGTTGGCCCCGCGAAACTGTCCAAATTTAATACAATTTAAACGGTCAACTTGGTGGCCGGTTTTCATGTATCAAACGACGAAATTAACGGACGAAATTTGACAGGGATAAAGGTGGATATACCGATATTGCGATGAAGCAAAGAAATCACCGATCCAACGGTCGGATCTCCAGAAAAACGCGCACGAAGTCGCTACGACGGAGCGTCAAATCTGAGTTCCAAACGCGCGCGTCACGACGGGATTTCGACGTAAACGCACGAATCGCCTCGACGGCGCGTCCCGGAGGACGTTGGCCGCCACGGGACTGTACGTTGGTGCTCGCCGGAGGGGTGGCTATCCACGGAGGGGGCCACGGCGGCCGGAGGCGGCGGCGGCGACGCCCCCACGCGCGCACGCGCGCCGGCCAGGCATGCCGGTGGTGCGAGGCTGCAACGCTGCTGTTGCGCTGCTGCTCTGCCTGCGCGGCTGCGCGTGGCCTGGCACGGCCAGGGCGGCGGCAGCGCGACGCAGCGGCGGAGGCGGCAGGTGGCTAAGGAGGTGGAGGAGATTGGAGGTGGTTGCATGGGAAGGTGGTGGTGGTGGTTATGAAGAGGAGGAAGAAGGAGGAGGAGTTGGTGTCGACGGTGATGGCCGGGGAGGCCGACGGCCAGGTGGGGGAGGTCAGGTGGCTGGTGAAGTAGTGCTCGGCCAGGGGTCGGGTGGATGTACTGATGGTGGTGATGATTTTTGTTGGTTTTGTTGTTATGTACAATAGTTGGAGAGAGAGAGAGAGATAGAATGGATAAGTTATTAAAGTAGTGAGAGGGAGAGAGAGAAAAGTATCCCACCTAGAAACTAGGGCCGGCAAGGGAGGATGTTGGCTGTGTAAAAGTTTGGGATGGAGGGAAATCAATGGTTGGAATTAATTGTGAGGGGATCAAAGGCTAGAAATTAAATTAGATAAGATGGGTTATTCCAATAGGTTAAAAATCAATGGAAATTTCCCATAAAATAATATAAATAGATAAAATAAGAAATTAATATTTTTGGGCAAAAATGTGAGGGCATCACGATGGAGAAAATCATGGAGCTGGACTGGGCTCGGTGGAGCCGGATTGGACGAAAATCGGACATGATGCGAAAATCGAATTAAAATTAGGAAACGATGATCATGGGCAAATAAGTTGCACATGGGGATTCCAATAAATGGGACACAAGTGGCGGACGGGTAGTAGGCTCAATGTGGGCCATGTCCATAATTGGGGCGGACAGGTTTCGGTCGACAGGGGACCCGCAATTCAAGTTGGAAAAAATGAATGTGACGTCGTGGCCTGAAATAAAATCGGGTCACGCGTCGGGAAAGTTGTGCGAATCAAATGGAGCCTAAAATGACATGAATGAGTGGGAAACAAAGGTCATGGGTGACGAGCGTCTCGAGTAGATCATCAATGAGGAGTTGGTTTCAAGGAAATGACTGGTCTGGCGCTCCCAATTTAAATGTCATGGTAACGCGCTGAAAATGATCAAGGAAAAAAGTGGGAAAATAAATATCAATCGAATGGTCCAAACCGACCCGAAGTTCAGCGAAGCAGAAAAAACATAAGAGAACAAGTTTGGATGGGACACTATATACCGTCATGAATGTAATCGTGTCCACTCCAAAACTCGTGAAGAGGATTTCCAGAATTGAACATCCCTGATACTCCAAATATCAATGGCACGGAAAAGTACACTTAAGCAAAAAAATAATTCAATAAATTATTTAATGAAACCAATAAATCAGAAAATAAAATAAAATGAAAAAATAAATCCGAAATTCAGGGTGCTCACACAGGCGATCCCGTTATCCCGACCACACCTGAGGGACTTGTAGCCTGCCATCAAGTAGGGCATATTTCCAGCCCACTGTCATGTGGGGCACTTCATGAAATAAGTTCTATGCACATTGTCATGTGTTGCACTCCAAGCCACCTAATAATTCTTGATAACTCTTGAATGAACCTCGCCTGGATAACCTGGATAGCTGCAGGGCCTGTGACTGCTGGAATATCTCATTGCATCTGGCTAGTAACTAGGCTTGTGATAACCCTAGTTAGTTAAAGTATCAAGCCGTACTCATCGCTTGGCCGTGATTGATGGATGGAGTCCTATCTTGTCTAGTCTTGCCTAGATCCAGTACATGTCTATCTCATGACACGCTTATTTATGCTTACTTATCGATAATTGGTTAGAGACTAAGTTCTGTTCCGGTGAAGGGTTATAACCCCGGTCCTTATTTGGTTTACGGGTTGTAACTTGGTTACCGGAATAGTCATTTAGTTATGTTATCGTTTATCACCCTATTTTTTCTAACTCATGTCTTTTGTTATTTCATTTATGTCCTTATGTGCTAATATGTTGGTTTTAGTTCTTAAGTGAAGCCTCCCTTGTGGCACTTGCTCTTTCTGGGGTCTGACCCAGCTGGTTTTGTATGGCCAGATTTCGGAGCAGCTCCCGAGCATCTACCTGCCTTCTAGCCAGATGGTGACCACTAGGTGCAACCCTGGCAACGAGTGGGTTCTTATTTTGCTCTCCCACTCCCTTGTAAAAATATTTTTTTGAGGCGTTTAGCCGCCGAGCAAGTGTTAGCTCGTGTTAAATACTTATATTTCTTGTCTGCCTACGGGCTGTAACATGATTAACAAATCCTAGGGTTGATCATGTATGACTGAAACTCTTGCTAGTCCTCACATTTTGTACGACTAGCTTTATGATCATCTGTATATGAAAAGTATGGGACGCCTTACTCTTGAGTATCTGATGGTCTAACATCTTATAACCATTAATTATTGCTTGCTTAAGATTGAGACACTAGGCTTGTTCTTGACCATAAGAGACTGATGGCTTGTAGATAAATCCTCATACATCTAGACAGCCGTGACCGTATATGGAGGTGGATCACACTTCTATATATGTAGCTGGCTATGTCTTCCCCCGCTCTCTAGTATTCTGGTTGTGGGGCGTAACACGGTTTAAATGGTGGCCCATGCATGTCTTATAAATCAAGATGTGTGAGGGTTTTACCGAATAGATGTCTCAGTCAGCACTCGTCTTTGATCTCTATTCGTGTCCTCTAATCTTCCTGAAATCTTGACCTGATCACATGTTTATATCCTCGATCTATCATGGTCCTTCCTTATTGTTCCATATGTCGTTTCTTCAGCGACATTGTTCCTGGTCCTACCGATCAGCAAGGCGGAGCATCTCTAGTGGACCAGCAGCAACCTGAAGACCAAGTCCAGCACTCTGGAGCGGCCTTCCGAGTCATGCATTTCGGGGATCCAGAGCCCCCAGTTCAGTCAGTCCAGCCTGCAGAGCCTGATATTGGAACCCTGGTGGTCTCATCAGAGAATTGCTTGTATCACAGGATCGTCGAGGTGGTACCCTACACCAGACAGTACAGACGGCCATGGGCAGAGTGGGTTACCAAGGTAACAGTGTAGCCAACAACTTCAAGCGCCTAGATCCTCCCGTCTTTGACGGCAGCGAGGATGCGATCGTAGCTGATGCCTGGCTCCAGGACATCGAGATTATCTTGGGAGCAGCCAAGACTCCGGAGGAAGAGAGGTGGCTGTAGTGCGCCTACAGTTGTTGGACTTAGCCCGCGCCTGGTGGGCGATGCTAGCAGTAGGTTTGGTGATTCCTGTCCCATGGACGACATTCAGTGACAAGTTTCAGATTAAGTACTTTGATGCAGTGGCTCGACATGATCTGCAGACGAGATTCACCAACTTGAGGCAGATGAGCAGGACGGTCGATGGTTATGCGGCCGAGTTTTCAAGACTTAGTCGGTTTGCTCCTACCTTGGTTGCGACTGAATTGGACCGAGCCCAGCGGTTCCAGCAGGGACTCCACCTAGAGATTATTCTAGCTGTGGAGTAGTTTGAGCACCAGACGTTTGATGCTGTCTTGAGGGCAGCTAAGAAGCATGAGTATACATCCCAGAGAATAATAGATCGAACCGGAGGACGGAAGAGGTCCCATGGACAATTGTCTCAGTCATCAGCACCAGCCCCGGCAGCTAGGGCCTTGACAATTGGAGCTCCCAGAAAGATGACCACAGTTTCGTCGGTTCAGCACTCGACACCGACGTCGCAGAAGTAGAAGCAGTCTCCCGCAATGGGCTGCACTAATTATGGAAAGCCAGGACACGTTGTTTCGGAGTGTCGCAGAGCACATGAATTGTGTTTGGCTTGTGGGGCACCGAATCATAAGATAGGGTCATGTCCGAATAGAGCCAGCTCATCGACAGCGAACCTAACCAGTCCATCGGTTAGGGGTCCAGCAGCAGTATCAGCCTCAGAGGCCATTGCCGCCTCAGGAACAAGCCTTTCAGCAGTAGAGACTCCAGCAGTATGCCCAGACCCAAGCTCAGATTCAGAACCGACAGAGAGGTTTCCAGCATGATGTCTTTCTTATGCCTCATGCCTTCGTTTCCCTCCATACATGATTGATTGTTTGATTGGTTGCTAGTCATAGATTGCTTGTGCCTTAGTATAGCTTGCCCCGACATCTCTCGTCTCTTGATTAAATTCCGAGGACAAAATTCTTTTAAGGTGGGTAAAGTTGTCACTCCCGTTTCCCGTTATACGTATTTTTAGTATACGCGTACGGATTCCCGGCCAATATTTTGACTTGTCTAGCCTGACTTGACCTATTTTGGCTTGACTTGGTTTACCTTGGTTCGTTTTGGCTTGGCTTGGTTTGGTTTGTTTTGGTTCATCATGAGAGAAGGGGGTTGATATATAAGTCAACTACACACTCTCTCTCTCTCCTCCATAACTTTTATTTACTTCTCCATCTTCTTCATTTACTCCTTCCACCTACACACAAGAGCCCTAGGCAAGTACAACTTGCTTCATGATGGATCTCAAGTTTTATTGTTTCATTCTCTTCCTTACTTGATTCTAAGCCTCTTTAGAACTTGACATTTTGGGATTTGATGGATGAATTCTTGTAGATCTAAGTTTGTAATTTTTTCGGTTTTTCTTGGTTTTGATCTCTAAAACTTGGTTATTTTCGAAATCTAATGGTTCCATGTTGTAGAAAATTCAATTCTACCCAGTTTTGGCTTTTGTTTCGCTTGATTTCGACTTCGGATGAGGAAGTTATGGCCATGGCAAGTTTTCAGAACTTTCATGGCTGAACTTGCTGTTGGGGACGATGACCACCATGAGCCCGGGAGGCCACGCGCCGTGAAGTCCCAGCAACGCATTCTTTGCTCCGAGCATGTCATGCGCGTAGTCTTCCTACGCGCATGTACTGAAGTCGCAACGTGAGTTCTGATCGCAGAAATTCAGATGCGCGGATGCACAGGAATTCTGATGCGCGGATGCGCAGGAATTTGCATGCACCGGAATTTGCAGGCGCAACTTGACCCGCGCGCGCTTCTTAGCGTGGCGCACCTTGACCCGCGTGCGCTTTTTAGCGTGGCGTACCCTGACCCCGTGCGCGCTTCTTAGCGTGGCGCACCCTGACCCAGCGCGCGCTTCTTAGCACGGCGCAACCTGAGTCAGGCGCAACCTGAGTCAGGCGCAACCTGAGTCAGGCGCAACCTGGGTCAGGCGTAACCTGACCTGGCACAACTTGACCTGGCGCACTCCAGTCTGGCACAACCTGTAGCCTTGGCACCCCCTAGTGCCTGGCGCAGCCTATTACCCTGACGTAACTTGGCTAATGCCACTTGTTGGCCATGGTACCCCTTGCCCCTTGCATGATCTGTCATTTAATTATTGGCTTTACGCTAATTGCTTATTCTTGGTATTTGACCTATCTTGTGACGACCCAACTCGATAACTTGTTGAGCATAGCATGACTTGCCAGTATTGATGTTGACATGAACACGCCATAAAAATCTGGATAGTGGCCCATCGAGGCGCACTCTTGACAAGCACTATTGACAAGCACTCTTGACATGATAAGTAACTTGATAAGACATGTATAATCTTGATAGTGGCCCGTCGGGGTGCACTCCTGACAAATAATCTTGACAAGTAACAAGTAACATGACCTGACATGATAATCTTGAACGCTGTTGTGACAGCTACTCTGACTTGCTAAGTAACTCTTGTCTTGACACCGTGGGTGATTTTTTTGATTGTGCCTCTATAAGCTACATGTCCTGTCTTGCATCATGTCTAGGACATGAATTCCTGATTTCCTACGGTCAGGGATTTATACTGAATCTGACTAAGTTAATGACTAGATTGATCAAGTAGTTCATATAGAGAGATGTTTCCAGTTACAGGCGATCCCGTTATCCCGGCCACACCTGAGGAACTTGTAGCCTGTCGTCGAGTAGGTCATATTTCCAGCCCACTGTCATGTGGGGCACTTCATGAAACAAGTTCTATGCACATTGTCATGTGTTGCACTCCAAGCCACCTAATAGTTCTTGATAACTCTTGAATGAACCTCGCCTGGATAACCTGGATAGCTGCAGGGCCTGTGACTGCTGGAACATCTCATTGCATCTTGCTAGTAACTAGGCTTGTGATAACCCTAGTTAGTTAAAGTATCAAGCCGTACTTATTGCTTGGCCATGATTGATGGATGGAGTCCTATCTTGTCTAGTCTTTCCTAGATCCAGTACATGGCTATCTCATGACACGCTTGTTTATGCTTACTTATCGATAATTGGTTAGAGACTAAGTTCTGTTCAGGTGAAGGGTTACAACCCCGGTCCTTGTTTGGTTTACGGGTTGTAACTTGGTTACCGGAATAGTCCTTTAGTTATCTTATCGTTTATCACCCTGTTTTCTCTAACTCATGTCTTTTGTTATTTCATTTATGTCCTTATGTGCTAATATGCTGGTTTTAGTTCTTAAGTGAAGCCTCCCTTGTGGCACTTGCTCTTTCTGGGGTCTGACCCAGCTGGTTTTGTATGGCCAGATTTCGGAGCAGCTTCCGAGGTTCTACCTGCCTTCCAGCCAGATGGTGACCACTAAGCGCAACCCTGGCAACGAGTGGGTTCTTATTTTGCTCTCCCACTCCCTTGTAAAAATATTCTTTTGAGGCGTTAGCCACCGAGCAAGTGTTATCTCGTGTTGAATACTTATATTTCTTGTCTGCCTACAGGCTGTAACATGATTAACAAATCCTATGGTTGATCATGTATGACTGAAACTCTTGCTAGTCCTCACATTCTGTACGACTAGCTTCATGATCATCTGTATATGAAATGTATGGGACGCCTTACTATTGAGTATCTGATGGTCTAACATCTTATAACCATTATTGCTTGCTTAAGATTGAGACACTAGGGTTGTTCTTGACCATAAGAGACTGATGGATTATAGATAAACCCTCATACATCTAGACCGCCGTGACCGTATATGGAGGTGGATCACACTTCTATATACGTAGCTGGCTGTGTCTGCCCCCGCTCTCCAGTATTCTGGTTGTGGGGCGTGACAAACGTCGCTAAGTTAAAAATATATATAAAAAATACATAATCCAGAATGCAAATGGAGCTGGAGCTTGGCCAAAATACAGAATCCAAAATACAAAATACAGAATCCAATCCCTGGGTTCGCCGACCCCCTCGGTGGAATACTCAACACCGGCACGCACAATACAATCCAAAATAGACAAAATATAAAGAACAAATAATATCCTAAACGAATAGTATAAGGTACAAATACAAAGACAAAGTCCAATATCCTCAAATATGTACAAAGTAAAAATATAAAGTCCTCGGTCCGAAAATACAAAAATAAAACTACTGATCGCCTTGAGCTGAAGCTGGAGGAGGAGCGCCACTAGATGACTGTCGTCGCAACGCCAGGATCGTCTGATACTCCTCCGGTGATAATAGGTTGACGAGCATGTCCTCCCGTGCACTGCCGGATGTAGACGATGCTCCTGACGTACCAGCAGACGGTCGCTCCGTAGCCATCTTACGGAACTGCTACATCTGCTCGACCAACCGCTGCGTAGCGCGGGTCATCTGTCGCAGCGCCTCAATCGTCTCCTCAAGTATCTCAAAGTGTGAGATGAGCGCAGAATCAAACTTATGCGGCTGCGGATGCGACTGCGACATCACCATCCTCTGCAGCATCTCGTCACACAGAGCTGCGATCTGTGCATCGACACTCTACTGGTGGAGGAGCGACTCCTCAGTCTGTGCGGGGTCGGGCACACTAGTGGCGGTCGTAGAGGCCTGTGATGCAATGAAGGCACCATATATAGGAGCCCGTACCATAGTACGTACTCCTATGCATGCCACCAACGGCCCTCATCCACAGCTTATCATCTGACTGAGCTGCGGCAGCCGGGGGCTGCTGGGAAGTGCTAGCACCAGCTCCCTCTGACCGTGTCGGCCCGGCCTCCCTAAGCCTCAAAAACTCGGCCTAGAAATAACATCTATATGAATTCTCTATGTAACTAAAAATTAATATTAATGAACTAGCATTAAGTAAAACTTCAAAAACTCGGTCTAGAAATAACATCTATATGAATTCTCTACGTAACTAAAAATTAATATTAATGAACTAGCATTAAGTAAAACTTGCGTAGGTGTCTCGGGCCTTGTCGTCAATGAACCGCTCCCCTTCGTGTGCGTGGCGAGGAACAATGTCACCATATTCGGGTCCACTCCCGATTCAACCTGTTACGAAATTATTATATGATTTGTCAGTTAAGTTGAAAAAAATATATTACTATAAAGTATTAATTATGGGTATACGACGAGATATGTACCATATGAGTGAAAAATCCATGATGAACCGTGACCCACCACACCACTGCGACCCCGCCTGTCATGCTCTTTTAGACTTCGCGGACTTCTCCTTGTAGGTTCCCTCCTCGAATCTCCTCTTCATTGCCGTCCAGTCGGCGGCAGAGATCCAACCCTGAATAGGCTCTTTCCGGCGCTCGCGATCCTTTTGGTCGAGTATCGCATCCCTAATGAGCTTGCTGGCGACGCTGGAAAAAATAGACTCGACAGCAACGACGCGGTGGGGAGGGAAGAAGTATGTCCGCTGAAAAAATCATAGTAGTACGTAAGTTATAACATAACATACTAAATGTTAAAAGAAAATAAACTTTTACGTACTGAGAAGTGCTTAAACCAGAAGGCCTTCTTGTCGGCCGGGACATCCCTCCAGTTGATCCAGGGCCCCCCGTAGTTCTGCCGCAGGAATGTACCCAGCGATCGGTGTACGGAGGAGGGATAATACCTGTAAAATAGAAATTAAAATTTACTAAACAAGTTTATAATAAATTTAAACAAATTAAATGCAACAATTTTACTTACCGCTTGGTCCGAGTACAGACCAAAATCTCCAACCTCAGATCCCCCTCCGGGCGACACGGAGGATCTGTCTCAAATGGGAGCTGCAGCTTGCCCCTGCCCCTCCCCCTGCCCCTACCCTTGTCCTTGCCCGCAGCCTGCCCTCGGCCTCAGCCTCGTCCTCGACGTGGGCCTCGACCTGCTCCTCAGTAGTGGGGTCGGCCTTTGGAATACTCGACGGTACTGGCTGAGTAGAAGAAGAAGGCCCTAGCCTGGAACTGCTAGAGCCGGGTATGGAGACACTGCCGGCGACTAGACCGCTAGTGTATACTGGAGTGCGGGGGGATAAGGAGGAGTCGGTAGGAGTGGTAGATGGAGACTATCGGCCTCGTCGACTCCCACCAGCACCGGAACCAAAGGATCCACGTCGAGCCATATCTCAAAAAATATAGAAGTAAACCATACTACATCTAAAAAAAAGTAAACCATACTACATCTGAAAAAAACAAAAGTAAACCATATTGCATCTGAAAATTAAAAATATTCAATCCTCTTCTGAAAATTCATCTTGTTCCTCTTCCTCTTCCTCTTCCTCTTCACTTCTATCAACTTCCTCTTCCTCTTCTGATACTTCAACCGATTCCAATTGATGAAACATGTCATGAGGAACTTTCGTTGAGTCCATATCGACAATATTTATAATAAGAGGTAGTTCGTCTTCCTGATAAGCTATCTCGTCGACATCGAAGGTATTTCGAGCTTTAGTCTTACAGACTGCCCACCAATCTGATCTCCCGGCTCCTCGTTTTGGATAGTTGGTAAAGTAAACTAGCTGAGCCTGGCTTGCAAGAACAAACGGCTCATAAGCTTGATATCGACGGCGATAATTTATGTCAACAAGACCATGTTTGTCAACTCTCCAACCTCGACCTTGGATTGGATCGAACCAGTCACATCTGAACAAGACGATCTTACAAGGTTCTATAGCATAATTGTATGTCAGTTCTACAATCTCCTGTAAGACGCCAAAGAAGTCATTGTCTGGGTCGACGTCTTTGTAGTTTGAAGATTTTATGCACAAACAGCTATTCTTCGTAGAATTCAAATCCAAGAAGTCGTCTCTTATTCGAGCATTTGTTGACTTGAACATGAAGCCATTTACGCAGTAACTTGGCCAGGTCTTCACTTGATAAATTGGTCCCTTGGCTAGAGTTTTAATATACTCATTCTCAAGGACTGCCTCCGGACAATCAACCTAAATACCAAATAAACGATGCTAACTTAATTATTATGTGCAAGTATATAAGTACAGAAAAAGTAAATTATGAAGATATCCGTACATATGCTCTCAACCAAAAAAAAAATGAAGTCTCATTTGCTGTTCTACTTCCTCCTCGGTTGCGTACGGATTGTTGGACGTTACCTCATCCTTAAACATGTTGAAAAGCAACGAAGCATATGTATATTAGTTATATTGAGAAGCAACGAAGCACGCGAAATAATTTTACTTACCCCTCTAGCTTGTCCACTTCTTCCTCGTCGCAGTTGAGCAATACATATAACATTGCAGCGCTAACCTCGTCGTCATTTAGATATCTATTTTTTTATTTTACCAGATAGTTTTTCATAGGCAGTAAATACTTTCAGCTTTGCCTCATTACCAACTTCATAGCCGTCGTCATTTTTGGGAGCTCTTGTTCTGTTTGTAGCAATATGAGGCTGAAAATACATGAAACAGAAGTTTGAAATCTCCTCAAGGACATATGCTTCACAAATAGAACCCTCCACCCGTACCTTATTTTTCACCTTCCTTTTGAGGTGGTTCAACTGTCGCTCAAACGGGTACATCCAACGATAACCGACAGGTCCAGCAACAAGAACCTCATGAATAAGATGAATCGGCACATGCTCCATTGAGTCAAAGAATGCAGGAGGAAAAACTCTCTCAAGTTTGCAAAGTGTTACCACAATATCCTTCTCTTGCTTCTCTAAACGATCGACGAGCAACTTACAAGAACAAAGATCTCTGAAGAATATGCTAAGCTCTGTTAATGGATCCCAGACTACCAGCGGTAATAATTCCCGAAATGCAACATGAATTAACCTCTCTCTATGAATACGTGGCAATCGTGACTCTTCATTCCGGTCAGTTTACACTCCTTTATGTCGACACATCTTCTTAGATTGGAGACGTATCCGTCCGAAAATTTCAAGTCCTGGATCCATCTACAAAGTTTCGCTTTGTCCTCCTTGTCCAGCGAGTAGATCATCTTAGGCCGCAAAAACTTTCCCTTTCCGTTGTCTATCATGTACAATGTAGGGCGTCGGCATATTTCGGCTAAGTCCAATCTAGCCTTCTGATTGTCTTTTGTCTTTCCCTTGTGTCACGACCCGCACCCGCTAAAAGACCTACTCTAACTAAGTAATAGGTAGGGTCTCGTCAGGCGGAGCTAAGCTCTGCTGGACCAAAGTCTCCAGGTCTAGGCCCACTACGTCATCCGGACCGTAGTAGGTACAGTAGTCTCTCTCATCTGCATCTGTAATATTTTTAACATATCCTATCAGGATGGAACGAGTACAATCTACTAACAACAGTTCACAAGATATGACAAAAGCTATAAGACAGTAAATAGAGAGTATATACAAGAAAATCATGGAATGTACATGTGAGTATCATGGCAAGGTAAGCTGTAAATCTAGAGCTAGAACAAGGCAAGTAAACTGATCATGGCATGTACAAGAATCAAGAGTCATATATCTAGGTGTGTGAATACTAGCTACAACATGTGGCTGGATTGGGTCTGCACAAGGTTATGATCAGCCAATCCTACGTGGAGTGTAGGATTGGTAGCATTCAAGGTCTACAAGAATAAACAAGGTGGGTAATGACCACACATCTACACTAGTACTCCCCGTCCCCGACTGGTAGAGTGGATCCAAGCAAGACACGTTATGACACGGGATTCTACGAGAAGGGAGCAAGTCTTCTCGAGAATCGGTGTCCATATACTGCACAAGAACTACAAGGGAGCTTGCACAAGATATACCAAGATAACGAGGAATAACATCTCATGTCGGGATCCATGAATACCAATCCGTGTGACCAATGTGTCGAGAACAAGCATATCCACACTAATTACATGAATCATAACAATCATTATAAATTGGAAAAGTGTCAGAGAATATACTCGCCTAAAATATAATATGGTATATCAACTGGAGCAAATGCAGCGTCTCGAGGACCTATAGAGAACAAGACGTATCAATACTATGTTTAGGAAATGAAATTAAATCAGTTTGAATCCTATTAAGTCATTCGAGGTCAAGACACATTAAACTAGGTTGTACGAGGTCAAACTAAGTCATATTAGGTCTAACTGGGTCAAACTGGGTCAATGCAAGTCAAACGGAATCAATCGGGATCGATTTGAGTCAACAGTTGACTTTTTGGTCAATCGGTCAACTCTGGTCAACCGTAGTCAACTCTGGTCAACCGTGGTCAACCCTAGGTCAACTCTAGGTCACTGGTGACTAACAGTTAACTTTTGGTCAACTGCACAAGTCTAATGAAATTTGGGACTAAATTGGATAAAGTGTTGACCCATAGTTGACTTTTGGTCTAAAAAGTCAACCGGGGTCAACCGGGGTCAAGACTAGGTCTAGACGGCTATTTCTAATTATTATCAACCATAATATCCTAATTATATCTATATCTTAAAGTATAAAACTCATATGTTATAAAATATACATTACCTTAAAATATCCCGTTTACCCTTTCCAAGGTAAACCCTTACCTTAGCCTCTAACTCTGACTCTAGACTTCTCTACCTTCATTCTAAGTTTTTTCCTACTCTCTAATATGGTATTCTAGCCTTCTTTTAGTATCTCGATACCGTACCATGGTATCTTGATATCGCATTAGTCAAAAAGGTAAATCTCTCATTACCTTAAGGCAAAAAGGTAAAGTTAAGATATCACCATGGTATCTTGAAAATGCCACTCTATCTAAACTCTCTTCTAACTCTCTAACCAAGTTATCACTTGGTATCCTATTCTAGATACTATCCTACTCTCTAAACTCAACTAGGATATCTTACTAATATTATGCTAAACTTAAACCATTATCTAACTATACACTAACACTATCAAACTCTAACTTTCTAACCAAAACTTTCTAACATCTAACCCACATATATCTACCAAATATCCCACAACTCAACACTCTAACAAATAATCCCTCTAACATATCAATACCTTAACTTATCAATATCTATACATTCTAACATATTAACATATTCCTTCTAACATCCTCTACTAGCAATACCTTAACTCCTACATATCCAACATAACATATACTCTAACATTATCTATATCCTAAGATACTATATCTAATATATGAAGTCTAACTCTAACTCTAAAACTAAGATGCTACTAGCTAACATCTAACTAGATAACTTAGTATCTTAACACAACTCACCATTACCTTACCCTCTACATAGGTAAATACCCTTTACCTTACCCTTACCTCATTACCTTGCCAAGGTAAACCCATTACCTTGGCACACCACTCATGATACCCTTTAATATATATCTAACTAGTATCCAACTCTAACTACTAACTCTAATATTTATATTCCAACCAAAACTAACATATCCTAAGACTAACATATTATCTTAATCTTAACCATATTTTCTTACCAAGGTAAACCTATTACCTTAGCCTCTAACCAATACTCTACCTATAAACCCTCGCTCTACTCATCCTCCAATACTTCTCTAAGGTGTTCTAACACTCTACCCTCGTATCTCGATACCATACCATGGTATCTTAACACTCAAACTTGGTATCTTGAAGTATCAAGATACCTTACCCTATACATAGGGTAAATCCTATTTACCTTGTGATACCTTCTCGGTATCACAAGAGACCACTCGATTCTAACTCCCACTCTAGCCCATGACCAACCTATACCTCTATCTCTAATCCTAACTCAAATCCAAGTATCAAATCCATGTATCTTAACCTCTATGGAAATATATGGGTTGTATAGTAGATATTTTGGTAGATATAGGAGGTATACTTTGGGGACTTATTGGGGAATGTATAGGGGTCAAATGGGGGTGCAAACATGGCCCAAACTGCTGCTGCTGCTGAAATTCCTGCTGTTGTTGCTCTTCTTCTTCTACTCCTTCATCCATTCTTCCTCTCATTCATTCATCCTTCCATTCATTCATTCACTCACTCTTCTATTCACTCCTCCTCTACCTATCCATCTATATATATATATACACACACATATATATATACATATATATAAACACACATACACATATATATATATATACATACACAAAAAATATATATATATATATATATATATATATATATATATATATATATATATATATATATATATATATATATATATATATATATATATATATATATATATATATATATATATATACATATATATATATATATATATATATATATATATATATATATTAATTAGAATTTAGCGACGTTCATCCAAACGTCGCTAAATTAGTCGCTATTAGCGACGTCATAGCGACGTTTCGCGACGACTAGCTCATGTAACTAATATACGTCGTTGTCTCGTCTATGTTCGTCGCTAGTAGCGACTGTTAGCGACGTTTCACTTAAACGTTGCTAATGTGCAAAAATTAGCGACGTTATGCCGACGTCACTAAATTTACGTCGCTAATGGAGCAGATTTTAGTAGTGGGAGGATAGAAATTTTAATTTTTTTATGGGTGTGCTTAGTAGGTCATGGGGTGCGAATAACAGTGTCTATACTAAAAATGTTCTTAAAATTTGTTAGGAAACAACAACTTTAAGTACGTACAAAACTTCTTGCTTTCCAAACTTAAAAACCTTTTTTTTTTTTACTTTCTTAGTAGATAATCTTATTTGAGACTATTTTAATGGAGTTTCGAAACTTCATAATCGAAGCAGTCATATTTGAAACGATAAAGGATGGCTAAAATTCTGACGGTTCTAAATATGCACAGGACTGCCAAAATTTTGATAATCATAGTACATTAAGTTTTCTACTACATTTCGATTTTGGATTTGGGTCCAAAATCTAAAATCGAATTAAGATTATAAAAATATGTAAATACACTCAATTTTATGCACATTTTATATTTAAAAATGTGTATATTTTGAAAATAAAACTTCTATGTACACTTTTTGAAGTTCAACTTTTAATAATTTAACAAGTAATCCAACTTTGGGGCCAAATTTAAAATACAACAATTGTACATATAAAATTATTTTTTTATAAATATAATTTAATCAAAAACTCAACTTTACATTTGGCCCATTAAACAATACAAAATAATAAAACGGATAAACCGAGTAACACGAATAAACCAAATATATTATTTTGGTTTAGTTTCGGCTTGGATTTTTAAAAATTTATTCTATTCGGTTTTGACCATTTCAATTCGGTTGAAAACTAATGTTCACCCCTAACAAGTGAAGGCATTTGGGACATGGATCCCACCAACCCGTGACCAATAATTTTGTTATTGCTTACACGTGTCACATTCGTAGTCATTTGATTTACTCTTGTCTTTTTTATCTTGACCATTCTTTATACCTTTATGTTTGGCTAGAAATACCATTTTGTTTTATTATATAAACTAGTTGTATTCGTGCCGCTAGAACTTTCCGATATTTTTTTTGGTGAAAAAAGATACGATTTGAAAAGTGAAAAATAATATAATTTTTTTTCTTATAATAATTCCAGTTCATGCTCGTGTGAAGTCTCTTTTAAATATTTCATGTAAGTATTCTATTGAATATTAATACTTTTAAATTTTAATTGTTATCATACCATAATCATATTATAATAGTTATGAATATATTTTTGACAACAATAAAATTTCATTCAAGAGTATAATTTAGTAAATCTTTAATATAACCTAATTGAGTGAAACTGATAAGTAAAATTTGAATCCAATTTAATCTATAGTTCAGAATTCTAAATAGTAGTCCAGTTTAAATTACGGCCCTTTAAATTAAATTCATAATTTTAATTTAGGGATTTTTTGACTTTCATCCCACTTGCTAATATGAATTTGTACTTACATCCCTCTTTTTAATTTTTTTAGACTTACATCCCACTTTTCGTCACGAAAAACATTCATTTTGTCACAAAAAGTATTTGTTTTGTCACGAAAAATACTTTTAGTGACGAAAAGTGGGATGTAAGTCTAAAAAAAATAAAAAATGGGATGTAAATACAAAGTCATATTAATAAGTGGGATGAAAGTCAAAAAAATTCTTTAATTAATTTAATAGGAAGGGTCATGATGTTAGTCACTTGAGAAAATACATGTGAAACCCCTCCTCCAACTTTTATTTCTTTCCGACTCCTAAATACTAATACACCCATATTATCCATTTTCTCCGTACAGTATGTATAATAACATAGAATCCTGGTAAAGGCTTAAATATCCTAGCACAAGAGACCAATTTTTTTTTAAAGATGCCAACTTTCACAACCCCCTCTCAAAAAGTTGGATATGGATACGTGGCCAAACCAGCCTACGTCGCAGTATCAACAGTAGTAATTTGTCTATACCTTCAACATATCATAAGCAATAATAGAGATTCAAGATTAACTAAATAACTAGTAGCTCAATCACATAAATAACAATAAGGATAATTAATCAACCATATATCATATGTTTAATGTCTCTAACTAATTAATTTAAAAATCAAAAGTAATCCTCAAAGTAAATCAGAAATAATTAAGTCTTGGAAATAAATTCGTTTAAATAAGAACTAGAAATGGAGTCTAAAATAAGCTATTAACAATTAATCCTCCCCCCAGATGACATTATTTACAAAGTTTGCACAAGCAGGCACAACCCAAGTCACCCTTATACTCACCGTAATAAGTAAGGTAAGCATCCTCGTCTAATACAAATTTTTTTTATGAATATACAGTTATGATTTGAGCAAAATAAAGCAATAACACTAAAGCTAGAAGTAAAATATACATGCAAGTAATCATGGAAGAAACTAAATTAAATGCATGTAAGGTTAGAACAAGGATAAAATTATTAGCAATATGTGACAATATGGATAACAAGATGACCATGCAAGAATAAATTAGAATTTTGTGTAATGTGTATTTTAGAATTCTACGTTTGCATGTGGATGATTATGTCATAATAAGTTAGTCGTTGCGTGTTGTGCAGGACTAATATATAACAAGATTCGACAAAAAAAGTGTACAACACATAGTCCATGTTAGGAATGAGCAACGGTTCGGTTCGGGTCAAACCGAACCGTATTCTAAAAAATCGAACCAAACTGAACTTTATTTGTACAAAACGGAAAACCGAACCGTATAAAGAAAAATTGAACCGAACCGAATTAAAACGGTTCGATTTCGGTTTGGTTCGGTTCAATGGGCCCAAGTGGATTGGGCCTTATAAAGCAAAATTTACTACCAAAAAATAACAGTAAAAAAATTATATTACAATTTTTTATATTATAAATTTCATATTGCAAGCAGGAAAGGTGTTGGTGTTTTTGCCTTTGGACTAGAAAAGATAGTCCCACATCGGCTACACCAAATGGTGAGTATCTCAATATAATGCATTGCTTGTGTTGAGGTGTGCACATGAGGTGTAGTGGGGCACAAGTTTGTGCCATGTGGAAGTATTTTCCTAGAAGGAAAAAGGATTAAATCCAACAAGGATGCAAGTTAATTTTTGTTGTGCGGACTCGGACTCGGACGCGGACTCCAAGATGTCTCGTGCATGCACGGGAGGGTTCGGGGGGTAGGCGTGGACTGGCACACTTCTATGCTGATTGTGGGATGATCTAAAATATCAAACTCTATTTTTGAGTATTGGTATTTTAGTCCCACATCGGATAGGAGAAGAGGTGAAGTCTCAACTCCACTCTATAAATAGAGCCCCTTGGCCTCCTTTGAAAGATGCACCAAAAAGAGAGTTGAGGGAGTCTGTTAAGTCCAGGAAGCCCGTTCAAGTCTCAAATATTGACTTACGAGCGTTCCAGAAGTTCTCCTGAACTTGCTGGTTCCTGGGAGCTTATCCGTACTGCGGGTATAGCTTTGAGCGCCGGTGTTCAACACCCCAGCGAGATCCGCTCTTCTTCTTCCTTCCTCTTTCTGTTGCCTTCGAGAATCTGAGACTCAACTGTTGTTGATCATCTCTTGTTGCCTTCGAGAAACCGCTATTGCAAACGCGATTCGATTTTTTTTTTTAATCGTTTAGGCTACGCAATTAGCATTATTTGCATCTCTTTTTTAGGGATTGCAACTGCATTATTTGCATCTCTTTTTTAGGGATTGCAACTGCATTCTTTGCATCTCTTCTTAGGGATTGCAACTGAGTTTTTCCATCGATTGTTTGCAAATAGACTAACAATCTCAAAGCTATACGATTCGATGGAAAACACTCGTGCTTCGCTTGTCGATACCGGCTTTAACAAGTTGGAGAAATTCGACGGCGAACACTTCCAGATCTGGAAGCGAAAGGTGACTCTGAACCTTCAACTCGTGGATGTTGATCACGTGTTGGATGAGGAAGAACCAATCGTTCCAGCAACAGGATCTGCTGCTGTTCTGGCCGCTGCTACGAGCAAGCAGACGAAGTGGAAAAAGGATAACAGTATATGCAGGCTGCTGATCCTGAATTCCATGGAAGACTCTCTGGCCGAGTCCTACACAAAGAGGACTTCTGCCAAAGAGATCTGGGAGTCCGTGGGGAAGCTGTATGACGACGACGAGGCCCGGTCGAAGATGTTCATGGTTGAAAAATACCACAAATGGGTCTTTGAAGACGAGAAGACCATGCTGCCCCAAGTGAAAGAGTTCCTGAAGCTGCGCCAGAAACTGGAGGACGATAGCATGCCCCTCGTCGACAAGTTCGTCGTTGGAGGGATCGTAGCAAAACTTCCTCCAGGATGGAGCAACATCTATGCAAGGATGCATAGGAAGAAGATGGAGATTAGCCTGGATAATCTCCTCAGCGAGATTCATGTTGAGGACGAGATGCGCTCTCAACAGAAGTTGGACACCCTGTCCAAGCAACTAGCAACGGCGAATCTGGTTCAAGCCACCAGAGAGAACAAAGGGAAGCAGGCGGCTTCTCACCACAAGAAGAAGGACTTCTCGAATCTGAAAGTGAAGGGTCCAGGATTCAAGCAACAGAAGTCCAAGTCCCATGTGACTTGCTTCAACTGTGGCAAGAAGGGTCACTATAAAAGTGAATGCAAGTCCAAGCCCAAAGAGCAAGGTGAGCCTAACAAGGTTTCTTTGGTTACTAATCAGGTTGCCATGATAGCACAGGTTGCAACTGTGGGGGCAGACTTGGACTGGTGGATAGACACTGGCGCGACATGTCATGTCTGTTCAGACAAGGACTGGTTCGTCTTCTATGAGCCTACTTCCGAGAAAGTCATGATGGCGAACCAGGCACAAGCTGAAGTACTGGGGATCGGGACGGTGGAGCTGAAGCTTACATCGGGGAACATTCTGACGCTTCAAGGTGTGAAGCATGTTCCTGCAATCGCAAAGAACCTGATCTCTGGGAGCCTGCTCTGCAACGCAGGCTTGAGGATGGACATCAATGCTGGCCAAATGGTGATGTCCAAGAAGGGTACTTTCTTCGGGAAAGCTTTTCAGACTGAAGGAATGTACAAAATTCAGCTTGTTGTAACCCAGCATAATAATGTCAATGCTATCACTAGTTTGAATTACTCTCTTGAGTTGTGGCATAATAGACTAGGACATGTTCATTGTAAGCGAATAAACAAAATGTCTAGTCTAGGACTTATCTCCAAGTGTGGAGGTAAGGTAGAGAAATGTGAGATATGTGCTCAGACGAAGATCACTAGGAAACCCTTCCACAGGGTCCATCGAAGCACAGATCTTCTGGAGTTGGTTCACTCAGATATCTGTGACTTCAAACAATTCTCTACAAAGGCCGGGATGAAGTATTTCATTACTTTCATCGATGACTTCTCCAAGTATGCCTTCGTCTATTTACTCAAATCTAAAGACGAAGCATTCGAGAAGTTCAAGGAGTTCAGGGCCGAGGCTGAACGGCAAACTGGACAACAACTCAAGAGGCTGAGGAGTGATCGAGGTGGGGAATATAGGTCTCATGAATTCTCATCATTCTGCAAAGAACATGGAATCATCAACGAGACGACGGCTCCGTATTCTCCACAATCCAACGGAGTAGCAGAAAGGAAGAACAGAACGTTGACAGAGATGATGAATTCTATGCTGTTGACTGCGGGTCTCCCAAAGTGCTATTGGGGAGAAGCTGCATTAACGGCCACTTTCATTCTGAACAGAGTGCCGTATGCAACTTCCGACATAACTCCTCATGAACTCTGGTTCAAAGTCAGACCCAACCTGAATGTCATTCGAGTGTGGGGGTGCCTGGCTTATGTGAAGCTCCCGGATCTAAAGATTCAGAAGCTGGGGACAAGGACTACTAAGGCGATCTTCCTGGGGTATGCCGAGAAGAGTGATGCTCGGAGATTCCTTGATATCGAGTCAAATCATATCATCGAATCTCGCGATGCTGAATATTTTGAAGAAAAGTTTGCAAGGCACAAGAACATTGTTCTCGCGGACATTTCGGAGAATAATGAGGGTGCGGAGCAGACAGAGATCTTTATCGAACCAGTAGTCCAAGATGGAGTTGTTGTCGAGGAGACACCAGCTGAACCAGAACTCGCTGAGCCGTCAACTAAGCGAGCGAGGAGGCCGAAAGACTTCGGAGATGACTTCGTCACCTATCATGTGGAAGCAGATCCGCTTACCTATGATGAGGCGATGAAGACCAGAGATGCTATATTCTGGAAGGAGGCGATTGACAACGAGATTGACTCAATCACCTCCAATAACACATGGGTATTGGTCGACCTACCAGAAGGAGCAAGACCCATCGGATGCAAATGGATCTTCAAGAAGAAGATGAAAGCAGATGGAACCATTGACAAGTTCAAGGCCAGGCTAGTGGCCAAGGGGTTTGCTCAGAAGCAGGGGATCGACTACTTTGACACTTATGCTCCAGTAGCTCGGATGACAACTATCAGATTGTTAATTGCTTTAGCAGCAATACACAAGCTGGTGATACATCAGATGGATGTGAAAACGACATTCCTTAATGGCGAGCTGACCGAAGAGATCTACATGCAACAACCAGAAGGTTTTGTCGTCAGAGGTCTGGAAGACAAAGTCTGCAAGTTGATGAAGTCTCTGTATGGTTTGAAGCAAGCTCCCAAAATGTGGCATGAGAAGTTTGACAAGGTGATAAGGTCAAATGGCTACAGGGTCAGTGAAACAGACAAGTGTGTCTATACGAAGTTTGCTGACGGAAGAGGAGTAATCGTTTGTCTATACGTGGACGACATGCTAATCCTAGGTACGGATTTAAGCTGCGTCACAGAGACAAAGAAATTCCTCTCGACCAAGTTCAGTATGAAGGACTTGGGGGATGCCGACGTAATCTTGGGGCTCAAGATCATCCGGACAGGCACTGGAATAGCGCTGTCACAGTCTCATTACATTGAGAAGATGCTCTCTCGCTACGGGTATCAAAATCTTCCTATTATTGATACACCGTACAGGAGTGATCTGAAACTGGAGCCAAATTCGAAGGAGAGCGTCAGGCAGTTGGAGTACGCTAGCGTCATCGGAAGTTTGATGTACGCTACTACTGCCACAAGGCCTGACATAGCCTTTGCAGTGGGAATGTTGAGTCGATTTACGAGCAATCCAGGCGTAAAGCATTGGAAAGCTGTGAAGCGTGTTATGAGATATCTCAAGAAGACTCAGACATATGCACTATACTACAGCGGAGATCCGTCAGTAGTGGAAGGCTTCAGTGATGCTAGCTGGTGTTCAGAGGTGGAGAGCGAATATTCCACAGGTGGATATGTGTTCGTCATGGGTGGAGCTGCTATATCGTGGAAGTCGAAGAAGCAGACTATGTTATCTCGCTCCTCCATGGAATCTGAATTCTTTGCATTAGACGCTGCAGCAGATGAAGCAGAGTGGCTTTGGGAGCTCATGTATGACCTTCCAATGGTTGGGGCTCAGATACCGGCGATTCCGATATACTGTGACAACCAGGCGGCAGCAGCAGTGGCATCAAATGAACTCTTCAACGAGAAGAAGAGGACTGTGCGGTTGAAGCACAGAGCAGTGAACGATCTCATAAAAAGGGGCGTCATTGCAGTGATCGATGTTCGGAGTCAGGAAAACCTGGCGGATCCGTTCACGAAGGGTCTCAAGCGTCAGCTGGTCGAGGACACAGCAAGGAAGATGGGCTTGAAGGCATTCTAATATTGTGTCATTATAATCCTATCAATAAATTTTATGTTATTGGTTCAAAGAGAAATCTACCAGATATCTAATTTTTTGATTCAAGGGAGGACTATTGACTGGAAAAATATTAGTTAACAGTGGGCACTTGTTCTGCGGAACATGTAAGGGTTTCGGACCCAGAACCACTGTTGTCTACTATGAATTTTCTACGGAAAATTGATCCTGTGAGAAGGATGGCATAATGCCTTAATGAGTTCTCAGACTGAGTGAAGGTCTGTTATGCTTTACAGGAAGCATGGTGGCGCAACAACCACAAAGGAGTGTTACAACTCCATGCTACAGTGGGGTGACTCCACCATGAGGTTCCCAGGTAGGGGTAATGCCTCGGCTTTGTTAGCCAAGTTACAGGCGGCGTAGCACCGCATATAGGCAGGTAGCCTAATGTTGCATAATCGTAATAAAGAGATGTAGACAGCACTACAAAGAGGCCGGTGTCCTCATGTTACAGTGACATGACACCACGATGAGGTACCCAGGTAGGGGTAAAGCCTCGGCTTTGCAAGCCATGTCATAGTGGCGTAACACCACAAGGGAGCGCAAGGCTTCATGCTGGATAGTTTGGCACTACAAAGAGGCTTGAGACCTCATGCTACAGTAGTATGACACTACGATGAGGTTCCCAGGTAGGGGTAATGCCTTGGCTTTGTCAGCCATGTCATAGCGACGTAGCACCGCAAAGAAGCGCAATGCTTCATGCCAATGACTCTTTATATAGAACTCACCTATAGTGTATGGACAGAGATATCAGGCCGTCTCTTGAGGGTAAACTTGTAGACGCCCAAAAATTATACACTGAAACCAGGCTGGCACAAGGCCTTCAATGTGCAGCCAGAAGCACAGTTGATGTCACTATGTGAGTAGGAAGAATTGCAGTTATGGTGCAGAATTCAAGGCTTAGTCCATTCTTGTATCATGCTGTTATTTAACCTATGCGGGAAGATTCAAGTCGTAGCGACATCTCTCCTAATGCATGATGGACAATCACTGTGGGGAACGCTCAACCCATATATTGAGATATGTGGGGGATTGTTGGTGTTTTTGCCTTTGGACTAGAAAAGATAGTCCCACATCGGCTACACCAAATGGTGAGTATCTCAATATAATGCATTGCTTGTGTTGAGGTGTGCACATGAGGTGTAGTGGGGCACAAGTTTGTGCCATGTGGAAGTATTTTCCTAGAAGGAAAAAGGATTAAATCCAACAAGGATGCAAGTTAATTTTTGTTGTGCGGACTCGGACTCGGACGCGGACTCCAAGATGTCTCGTGCATGCACGGGAGGGTTCGGGGGGTAGGCGTGGACTGGCACACTTCTATGCTGATTGTGGGATGATCTAAAATATCAAACTCTATTTTTGAGTATTGGTATTTTAGTCCCACATCAGATAGGAGAAGAGGTGAAGTCTCAACTCCACTCTATAAATAGAGCCCCTTGGCCTCCTTTGAAAGATGCACCAAAAAGAGAGTTGAGGGAGTCTGTTAAGTCCAGGAAGCCCGTTCAAGTCTCAAATATTGACTTACGAGCGTTCCAGAAGTTCTCCTGAACTTGCTGGTTCCTGGGAGCTTATCCGTACTGCGGGTATAGCTTTGAGCGCCGGTGTTCAACACCCCAGCGAGATCCGCTCTTCTTCTTCCTTCCTCTTTCTGTTGCCTTCGAGAATCTGAGACTCAACTGTTGTTGATCATCTCTTGTTGCCTTCGAGAAACCGCTATTGCAAACGCGATTCGATTTTTTTTTTTAATCGTTTAGGCTACGCAATTAGCATTATTTGCATCTCTTTTTTAGGGATTGCAACTGCATTATTTGCATCTCTTTTTTAGGGATTGCAACTGCATTCTTTGCATCTCTTCTTAGGGATTGCAACTGAGTTTTTCCATCGATTGTTTGCAAATAGACTAACAAAAGGAGTATCCAAATTTTGAATATTCTACCATCAAGATGGATCAGGTGGAAACGTCTCCACCAGGAATACATTCTAATAATTTCAAATTTCCAAGAGTTACAAATACAGTTTAATGGTAGCACCAGTTTGTAATTGCACATCTAGTCTACTACATGCATCCACGCACATACAGTTTAATGACAACAATATTTACAAAATGGCAGCACCGCTGAACCAGTTCACAAAAAAATACAATTAAATTTTTTCAACAATATTTAATGGCATCACCTGTGTTACAACTGTTTACAATTTAAGTTCACATCTTCATGTTAAAAAAATTAACAAGTATGTCCTTCACATCATTTCTCTTTATCAAAAATATGTATCATCACTAAGAAAAAGAAGAACAACACCAGATCAAGAGAAGCATATATCAATACTGATATAGAGATACATTACAAAGCCCAAACACAACTGAATATAAGAACAACAATCTCTCATAACTAGAATATTTAACAACAATCTTCTACAAATAGCTCGTTCCATCTCCAAATTCTTCTAATAATCTTCATGTCAGCCACCTGCAGAGCAACACCAACAGATGAGGCGAGGAAGAGCCAAAGAGGAAGATGCGGCAGTGTAACCCCTTCAAATCGATTTCAAACTTTTTCTAAGATTTAACGAAATTTTATGAAATTTTTCGAATTTATATAAAAAAAAAAAATTTAGTCATAGAATGGCTAAATCCATGAATTGGACTAAAGCCCATAGATTTAGTCATAACCGTGGCACATGGCTATGATTAGCTTTTTCTAACTAAATTAGTTAAGCTAACTAATTATTGGTTAGTGGTTTATGATTAACTATGCCATGGACACTCTTAAACTATGCCATGGACACTCTTAGAACATTTAACAGCCCTTCCAAATTACTTTATTGCCCTCATTGTTCTTACAATTTACATCAAGTGCCCATGGTCCAAATTTGACCTCCAAGCACCCAAGTCCGGACTTTTCCCACGAAAATGCTACGTTGTCCACGGGCTTGGACCGTAGTCCTGGCCCGGGGGCAACATGTCACCACCTGATTGGTCCCCATGCTAACTTCCGGGCCCACCAGTCCCCTGGCCAATTAGGAGGCGGCACGTGGCCCGCGGGCAATTACAATTATCCAGTACACACACTCTCTCCCAAGCCTCTGCCTCCCTCTGGCCGATCACCCTCCTGCCTCCTCCGTGGCCGGCTTCACCCGACCACTACCATCATCACCACTGCTAACCACCATCATCCCTGTGCCGACCTCCGTCTCCGGCCATACTCCACCCGGCCGCCTCCACACCAACCACAACCACTACGGACACAGACCATAAACACCACATCACCATCATCGAGATTCCCCACCACCTGCACCACATCATCAACCCCTGGCTAACTCCGGCCAACTCCAACACCAACACCACCACGCCACCCCGGCGCCACTACAACCGCCAGCACCACCAGTAGCACCCGCCACCACCAGCATCAACACATCTTCCAATTTTCTGTTTCGGTGTTCTACCTGACG
Organism: Iris pallida; assembly: GCA_029216955.1. Taxonomy (NCBI): domain Eukaryota; kingdom Viridiplantae; phylum Streptophyta; class Magnoliopsida; order Asparagales; family Iridaceae; genus Iris; species Iris pallida. Next base: position 11,588,642 of record JANAVB010024999.1, on the reverse strand, counting down.
CCTCGCCTCCGCCACCAGCCTCCGGCGCCGCTTGAATCTGGCTGCCGTGCAGAACTGCGCCGCCAGCCGCCCTGTCTCCACCTCATCCCACCGCCTCTACTCCTCCGGCCTCCACGAGCAACCGCCGCCGCAGTCCCCACAACCGCGACGACACCGCATCGAGCTCTCCTCCGGCGTCCGCGTCTGCCACCGCGCGTCTCAGAGCTCTCCTCCGGCCAGATCCGGCGACCGCTTCTGCCACCGCCTTTTCGCGCGCTGCCTCCGGCTCCGCTGTGGTGAGCCGCCGCTCCTCCGCGTCCCGGCGACCGGAACCCCACCTAGGTGAGCTGCTCCCTCCTTCCCCGATCTTCCCTCTCCCTCGATCTGTCTCGCTCCCTCTCCAACCCTCTCTCGCTCAATGATCGTCTCACCTATGTCTCCCTGACGGAACAGGGCTAATAGTTGATTGTCGGCCAAAGCCCAGTTGTGAGTAATAAAATTAGGTAGACATATCAGTAGGCCCATACTAAAGCCTATAAGCTTTTGGTTTTGACCGATTATTATTGGCTGATATTTTTAATTATGGGCTTAGATGATTGGGATGAGAATATATAATTATTGTGGGCTTTTATAAGGCTTTTATAATGAATGAGAAATTAAGCTTTAGGTTCGGGCTTTAATTTGATTGGGCCTAAGCCCAATAGTTTTTAATAGAAAATTTTAGTAAACTAAATTTACTATTTTGGTTTTAATTGATGAACTTTAATTAATGATTAAGCTTTTAGAGTTTTAAGTATAAATAATTATTAAAATTTAAGATGTAATTTAAAATGGCTTTGGCCCTACATTTTGGAACAAATCTATTGGGACTCTGGACCCTACATTACGCAACACAAATTGGGCATTTTGTCCTACATTATTTTTCTAGTAAATTCAAATAGTCTTCTAGCCTACAGTATTTGTTTAAATGGTTTAATTGGGCCTCTAGCCCTACACTATTTGAAATAAAGCTAAATTGGCTTGGGCCCTATATCAGTATTTGATTTTGGACTTTGAGTCCTACATGTGCATTATAATTTTATTTTACAAAATGGGCTTTGGGCCTAAATCATATTTTATTTGATTTGGGTAAATAGTTAGCCTTTAAATAAATATTGATACTTTCTAAATATAATTTTTGGACAAATGTTATATTATAAACTATATTTCTTAATCAATTCTCCTTTTAATCTTATTTAGTCAAAATTGTGATATGACTAATCAAAAATCGTTTTCTTTCCTCAATTCTCGTGCGGATACCCTAATCTGGACTTCCATATATCAAATTGGGCTATTTGGACTATTATAGACTTAATGGAACAACATGTTTCATCGTTTGGGATTATTTGATGCAATTTAGCTTCTAAGCCATTCCGTGTCGACAATTCGTGTCGTGCACGTCGACTCCAACTATTTGAGGCAAGTACACTCCTGACTTATGTTTCTTTATACATTATAAATACAATAGTTTATTTTCTCTCCAGTCATACCCTGTTTCATACTGCGACACAGATCCGACACGAGATTCTGATTATTGATCATGACTTATCTTGTTGATGTTGTTTCATGTCTTGTGGGAGGAGAAGTGCCAAGTAGATATGTGGTCACACCCATATTATTGTACATATCGTTAGTAGCATACATACATCTCACGTATGTTGTGCCATATTCTTATTGTTAATAGTCATCTTCGGATGTGTCGCACTACCAAAATAAGTCATATTACCGACGAAATTAGCGACGTTTTAAGAAAACGTCGCAGGAAAAAAACAATTTAGCGACGTTTTTTAATTACGTCGCAAAACGTCGTTATTAGCGACGGACAGCAACGTTCTGCGACGTATTTAAACTACGTTTGCGTTTTAAACAGATAACGTCGCGTATAAGTCGGTAAACGTCGCTAATATTAGTGATATTAGCGACGTTTACCGACGTATATGTTAATTCATCGCTAATATCACTTATACTAGCGACGTTTACCGACGTTTTTGTGTGACGTCGCTAACTTGTAAATATAGGTCAGGTTCGATTTTCATTTCCCCCATTATTTTTCCCCCAATTATTTTCCTTCCCCCCCGACCCCGAGCCGGCTTCCCCCACCCCCTCGGCCCCCGACCCCCACCGACCTTCGGTGACCGCCGCTCTCCTCCTCCGGAGACCGTCGACCCCCTCCTCCCCCTCCACCGCCGCTCCCCCTCCACCGCCGCTCCCCCTCGCCGTTCGCCAGAGCCAGCTCCAGCCACCTCGACCGCCGCTCCCCCTCGCCGTCGTCGCTCCCCCTCGTCGTCACGGTCAGGTAAACCCTAACTCTAACCGGCTCGACACCTCAACACGAGCCTGTGCACGTTTCTTGTTTGGACACCTCGTGTCTAGTTTGCTAGACACGAGACACCCCCCTGACATATGTATAAACCTTGTGCACACATTAATTGATATGAATTTGGGTTTTTGATTCGAATTGAGGGTTCTTCACATATTTTCTGAAACTGTCCAGTTTGAGCATTTTCTAAAATCTTTTAAGTAAATTAAATTGTTAAATAATGTAGATTCATGATGTTTAAGATGTATACAATATCTGAGATGTTAGTTTACATGGCCGAGGTTCATGGAATGCAAGTTTGGGTTGTATTTATTCAAATTTGGGTTCGAAAAAGGGATTTTCTGATACATGTATTGTTCTTTGTGTTTTCAAGAGTAAAATTGATAATTAAGATGCTAATTCATATAATGTAATGTTATTTACTGTAGGACATTGAAACTGAGTAACTGCCCTCTATATTGTTCAGTCCCCTTTCTTAGTTGTTCAGTCGACTTCTAGGTAGGTAAAGGCCACTTCTTAGATGTATCATTTGATGGAAGGGAGAGGGGGCATAAGTGTTCAGTCCTTGTTCAACTTATGAACATGTATCAGTTCCAAAGTTACTAGTATCAGCCATAGTCAACCATAGTATCTTTTAGATTAGGATTTGAACCCATATTCAGTCAAACCCTTCTCATCCTTGTTCAGTCCTTGAACTTAAACCAATCCTTGAATGTGAAGTCTAGTATATATATTTGATTAGCTTTGTATATATATGTGTATCTCGATTTGTGTTTGGTTGCAGTGGTTAGGATTTAGTTATATATTGGGTTACCTAAGGGTTGAGTTCAGAGTTTAGAGTGGAGTGTGAAGAGGGAAAGTTAGTATGTGACATTGAGAGTTCACAAAGATGGTAGGGTGTATCAGATTTGATAAAAGAAGGGAGTGATGGCTATATATCGATTGTATCTATAAAGGTTGTATATATAAAGGATAGTATAGTGACTTATGGTAAGTTAAAGATTGTGGGTTCAGTCTAAGAAATTAGTCTTAGTGTGTAGAGTAGTATGTAGAGGAGTATGGCTACTAGTGATATATAGATATGTAGGTCCATGTGTATCTGTATCGGACTATCGCTATCGGTATCGAACTATCGCTATCGGTATCGGACTATCGCTATCGGTATCGAACTATCGGTATCGATCGAACTATCGGTATCGGACTATCGCTATCGGTATCGGACTATCGCTATCAGTATCGACCGTATATACGGTCTACCTAACCTATATACTGATACTAATTTGATACTCTCTGATATTAAGTACATTCGGCTTACTAGCTAGCGGATCCACCAGTTACATGATTATATACTAATTATGTTTATATAAAGTATGCATGTATAATAGTAGGTAATGATATGCAAAACTGAAAAGATAAATGCAATGCATGTATATAAAGTGTGTAGATAGTCAAACCCTTCTCATCCTTCTTTTATTTTATATTGACTTCCATGATATGACAGCTCCTCAAAAAAAAGAATCCTCTACTAGACATCGCACTCTCCTTTTCAGAACATCAACTAGTATTACTACCTTGATGTATATATAAAGTATGCATGTATAATAGTAGGTAATGATATGCAAAACTGAAAAGATAAATGCAATGCATGAATGAATGGATGAAAAGATAAATGCAATCCATCGGAAAAGCTTTGACACTTGCATATCATTCACTACCTTGATGTATCTATCTTACAGAATTATGGAGCTGAATTACTATCTGCGGAATCATACTTGGATGTACAACCGTCATCCTGATGACATGTACGGTGTGCGGGATGAATTCATAGATGGTGTACACCAGTTCCTGCAGTTTGCCAAGGCGTTCCCTCAGTACATGGACGGTACCAAAATTAAGTGTCCGTGTGTGAGATGTCGCAACTTGAAATATCATCCAGAAGTGGATGTCACGTATCATTTGTACTCGAAGGGTTTCACGCCGAATTACTATCAGTGGAGCGAGCACGGAGAACTTGTGTCTTTAGCATCGGAGTACGAGCCTTATGTGGATGTCCACAACAACGCTCCTTACGACGATGGGTTGGTGAACATGGTTTTTGATGCGGCCGGGCCTAGTTTCGATCCGGATGATCATGATGCACCTGAGGAGGCACCGAACCCCGATGCTGCACAGTTCATGGAGTTGCTGGAGAATGCAAGGACTCCATTATATCCTGGTTGTGAGGATCATTCACCGTTGGAGGTGGTTATAAGATTGTTGAGCATCAAGTCCGATTTTAACATGTCGTAAGATTGCTACAACCGTATTATGGAGTTGCTTATAGAAATATTGCCTGAGGGTGCGAAGTTGCCTAAAGACTTCTACCGGTCTAAGAGGATGGTTAGATCGCTCTGGATGGGATATAAAAAAATTGATGCCTGTTGCAACGGGTGCATGTTGTACTACAAAGACGACAAGGATGAAGACGCCTGCAGATTTTGTGGTGTCGATCGCTACAGGAAGCCTACCTCTTCGATGCACTACTTGCCGTTGACGCCGCGTTTGCAGCGGTTGTTTATGGTGAAGGAAACTGCAGAAAACATGAGTTGGCATAAGCGGGAACATATCGAAGGAGTGTTGGATCACCCATCTGATGGAGAAGCATGGAAGCACTTTGATCGAGAGTATCCAGATTTTGCTTCTGATCCGCGTAATGTTAGATTGGGTCTCTGCTCTGACGGTTTTACCCCATTCGGACTTTCGGGATTCCAGTATTCGTGTTGGCCTGTGATCGTCACCCCGTACAATCTACCGCCTTGGATGTGCATGAAGACTCCATATATGTTCCTCACCGTTATTATCCCAGGTCCGAACAATCCGAAAAGGAACATCGATGTTTATTTACAGCCATTGATTGATGAGTTGAATTAGCTGTGGGAAGTAGGTTCCAACACGTACGATGTATCTAGAAAACAAAATTTTCAGATGCGGGCAGCACTTATGTGGACCATCAACGACTTTCCGGCCTATGGAATGTTATCTGGATGGAGCACGCATGGTCGTCTTTCATGTCCGTGTTGTATGGACGACACTAAGGCTTTCCGTTTGAAACACAGAGGTAAACCGTGCTTCTTCGATTGTCATCGACAATTCCTGCCGAAGGATCATCCGTACCGGAGGAACAGGAATGCTTTTCGTGCTGGCGTTGTGGAGAAGGGTGATCCACCGACAAGGTGGTGCGGAGCCACGATATGGGAGGAGGTTAGAGATTTACCAAGTGCTATTGAGCAGCCTGCTACGGGCTACAAGTGTGACGGATTTGGTCGCACTCATAACTGGACGAAGAGGAGTATATTCTGGGATCTGCCATACTGGAGCACCAATCTGATTAGACATAACCTTGATGTCATGCATATCGAGAAGAATGTGTTTGACAACATAATTAATACTGTAATGGACGTAAAGGGGAAGACGAAAGACAATCCTAAGGCTAGATTGGACTTGAAAGAAATATGTAGACGTCCTGCATTGCATTTGATAGAGGACGGAAATGGGAAGTTGAAGCAGCCTAAGGCAATTTTCTCACTGGAGAAGGAGGATAAAGTGAGGCTTTGTAGGTGGATTCAAGGTCTGAAATTTCCAGATGGGTATGTTTCAAACTTGAGAAGATGCGTCGACCTCAAGGAGAACAAACTGACAGGTATGAAGAGCCATGATTGTCACGTATTCATGGAGCGGTTAATTCCGATTGCATTTCGGGAATTCTTACCGCAGGCAGTTTGGGATCCATTGACGGAGCTTAGCATATTCTTCAGGGACCTTTGTTCTAAGAAATTGCTCGTTGATCGTCTAGAAAAGCAAGAGAAGGACATTGCGGTAACACTGTGCAAGCTAGAGAGGGTGTTTCCTCCTGGATTCTTCGACTCTATGGAGCATTTGCCGATTCATCTTTCCTACGAGGCACGTGTTGGTGGACCCGTCGAATATCGATGGATGTACCCGTTCGAGCGACATTTGAATCACCTAAAAAGAAAGGTAAAAAATAAGGCTCGGGTCGAGGGTTCTATTTGTGAAGCCTATATTCTCGAGGAGATTACAAATTTCTGCTCCTCCTATTTCAAACCTCATGTTGCTACGAATAGAACGAGGGCTCCGAGAAACGACGACGGATATCAAGAATTTAATGATGGAATACTGAAAGTATTCAATGCGTCCGGAAAGCCTTCGGGGAAAATGAAGAAGAGATATTTGAATGACGAAGAGCTAAGGGCTGCTCAGTTGTATGTATTACTCAATTGCGACGAGGATGAAGTGGAGAAGCTAGAGGGGTAAGTAAGGAATGATGAGTTTACGTCATCTCAATGTAATAGTATAAGCTAATATTATTGTACTAATCGTTCTAATGCTTCGTTGTTTTCCAGCACATATAATGATGAGTTGAGGCTGGTTAGACCCTACCTAACAGACGAAGCATTAGAACAAGAAATGAGACGTCATTTTCCTTCTTGGTTGAGCGAATATGTAAGCAGCTCGGTAATATTTACTGGCCTCTTCTAATGCAACTGCGCAATAAATAACTTATTATCTCTTCTTTGATATTCAGGTCGATCGTCTAATTTCACCCGAGATTGAATTAATTAGAACTCTTGCCAAGGGACCAATTACTTTTGTTAAAACATGGCTAAGTTATTGTGTCAATGGCTTTCGGTTCAAGTCGACAAATGCTCCGATCGGAGACAGCTTCCTGGATCTTGATTCCACGAAGAACAGTTGTTTGTGTATCAAGTCTTCGAACTACAAAGACGTCGATCCAGGAAATGATTTCTTTGGCATCTTGCGAAAGATTGTGGAGTTGTCATATAATTATGGCAGAGAACCTGCAAAGATCGTGTTGTTCAAGTGTGAATGGTTCGATCCGATTGAAAATCAAGGCTGGAAAATTGACAAGCATGGTCTTGTGGATATAAACTACAAGCGTAGATATCAAGGCTACGAACCGTTTGTCCTAGCAACTCAGGCTCAGCTCGTGTACTTCACAGCTTATCCGAGACGGGGAGCAACGAAGTCTGACTGGTGGGCAGTATGCAAGACTAAAGCTAGAGATACTTTTGATGTTGATGAAAAAGCTTACCAGGAGGACGAGCTACCTCCTGTAACCAATATTGTCGATGTGGACTCCACGGAAGTTACGCATTACACGACACATAATATAGAAGATGTAGAATTATCCGAAGAGGAAGACGAAGCCGACGAAGGTGAAGACGAAAGTGAAGATGAGGAGGAAGAGGAAGATGAGGTCGAGGAAGACGAACAAGATGATTATTCTGAAGATGATTGAGAGAGATATACTTATCTGAACTTAGATGTTTCTTCTAGAATATATTATCTGGACTTAGATGTTTATTGTAGAATGTATCATCATATGTTACCTTGGTTATTATCTTTGTTGTACTGTCATATTTCTAGTCTCTATTATTTGTTGTACTTTCATATTTCTAGTCTCTATTATTTGTTGTACTTTCATATTTCTAGTCTCTATTATTTCTTGTACTATCATATACTGTTATCAGGTATGGCAGATCGTCGCGGAGCGTTACGAGGGACACGACGAGGACATGATCCTCCAGTACTTCCTACAGGTACTGCTAGAGGACGGAGTTTTCCTTCGGTACCTCCTACTGGTACCGGCTCTGGATCTTCGTCGCCGATTACTCCTCCATATCGGACAGTAGCTGGGCCTGCTGGGACGACATCACGTGGCATATCTCCTGGGACGAGTAGTTCCAGGCCTGTTGAGAGTGCTCGCCCGTCTAGCGTTCCTGATGCTGATACGACGATGGAGACGGATGAGCAGATGGCGGAGGCTACGCCGACGGCCGAGGAGGATGTGCCGACGGCCGACCAGCATCATGCAGATCCTCCTTGCGCACCTCTGGAGGAGAGGAGGACGGAGATCTGGGCCGACGGTACAAAGTAGGTATTTTGGTTTATGATTTTTTTTTTCTGTTTTTATCATAAATTAACTTTTTTTATGAATATAATATGTCTGTATAGATATCGTCCTCCAGGGGTACAGAGACGCCTAGGCGATATGCTGAGGCATAATTATGGTGGTCCCTGGATTAACTACTCTGATGCTCCAGACGAAAGGAAGAACTACTGGTTTACGCGCTTCAAGGTTTAAATAGATTTGTTTTTAACATGAATCATTTAATTTATGCATATTATATATAACTGATAAATATTTGGTTTCGTACTGTTCTAGGATATGTTTTACTATCCACCGCACCGGGCCGAGCTGATCGAGGGGATGTTTCCTTCCGTCGCTGCTAAGCTGATCCGCGACTCTATTAATGATCAGAAGGAACGTGATCGTGCCGGAAAGCCGATCAAAGGTTGGATCACCCCTGATCAGTGGAATGCGATGAAGGCTCGATTCAACGAGCCAAGGTACAAGGAGAAGTCGGAGAAGGCTAAGGCGGCTAGGCAACATGCCTCGAAGTGGTACGGTGGGTCGATTCCGATGGCGGAACATTTCTGTCGTCTGGTATGTCTTTCTCTTTTAGAAATATTATTTTAATGCAAATTCGATAAATTATTACTAAGATAATATATTTAATTACAGGTAAGGAAGGTCGGTAACGCCGACATGGTGACCGTCTTCCTGGCCACCCATCGGAAGGGCGGAGTCCTTATTGACGAGAGGGCCGAGCAGACCTATGTAAGTATTACAATACGTTATCTTAATTTAATACTTCGTCTCAATTTTAATATAACTTAGTAAATATGATGCAAATAAATATTCATGAAGTTAGTAAAAATAAGTACATTAATTAGAAATTAGAAATCATAGAGTACTATCCATACTTTCTAGGCCGAGTATCAGAGGCTACGGGAACGGACGACTGCTAGTGCACCTAATGCAGGAGTGGCCGGTACTTCCTCGCAGCCCACTCAAGCTCTGTCGGAGGACGAGCTGTGGATGACCGCCGCTGGTGGCCTCCATAGGGGTACGTACTACGGTACGGGATCCTATGGCGCCCTAGTTGCGATCCAGTCCTCTAGGACATCTCCTGCTAGTGTGCATGGTCCACAGCCGTCCCAGGAGTCTGCCAGAGTCCACTAGATGATGGAGTCTCTTCGTGACGACCTGCTACGACGGATCGAGCAGCAGTCTCAGCACCCTACGGACGATCCTGCGCTGATAGCACGATTGGATGCGCTCGACCGCGGCATTATGGGGCTCGTGGAGACGACTGAGAGGACAGAGCGCACCGTTGGAGGGTTAGAGCGCACGGTGACGGAGTTGCAGACAGGACAGGTGACCATGGCCGAGACGGTGAGATTGGCGCAGGATTCGATGGTCCAGAGCAGTGGTAGAATGTTATCTATCATGGATTCATACAACCAGCGACTTACAGCGTTGGAGCATGCTGGTACTCTGGGTGCGCCTTCATCGTCGTCGACTCTGCCGCCTCCACCGCCTTCTTCTTCGACACCGACTCCACCGACGTCACAGCCTGGCGCTCCATCTGTATCGATTTTACTTGCGGAGTATGAGGAGTTGTTATCCCTTCGTCGCGGCGGTGCCCCTCCTGCACCAGATCACTAGTAGTCCTAGTTAGGACTTTTGTTTGTGTTTGTATCATCATATATTTGTGACTTATGATTGGATGTTTGGATTTGGATGTTAATTGTGTTTGTATCGATTTGACTTGTGACTTGTTTAGATTGGATGTTTGGATTGGATGTTAATTCCTTCGTCGATAAATGTTAATTGTGTTTGGATTGGATGTTAATTAACTTAGATTAAAGCTATATGTGTAGCATCTTGAATTGTGAGTGGGGGTTTGAATGCGCTGTGATTTGGAATTGTGAGTGGGGATTTGAATGTGTACCTATATGTGTAGCATCTTGAATTGTGAGTGGTAATATAGAATCTGTGTTTTATTTTTTTTATTTTTTTTTACAATTTTAGCGACGTTTAGCGACGCTTTCTGACGTTTATCGACGTCAGTTTCCGACGTTTACCGACGAGAAGCTGCAAAAATACATTTTTCCGACGTTTTTCCGACATTTATCGACGACTAACTGCAAAAAAGTACAGGTCTCCGACGCTTTTCCGACGTTTACCGACGACTAGCTGCAAAAAAATGTACAGGTCTCCGACGTCTAGCGACTACATTCACGTCGCTATATTACCGACGAAACGACGGTAGACGTCGGGAATTATTCCAGGACTTCACCGACGTGTAGCGACTACATATACGTCGCTAATATACCGCCGACACGACGGTAGACGTCGAGAACTCACCGACGTACAGTTACGTCGCTGGATGTCGGTAATTGCGACGTTCAGCGACGTTTTTGTAATCAGCGACTAAGGAAACGGCGACAAAACTTAAACGTCGGTAATTGCGTCGGTGATTCATATTAGCGACGGATTTTATTATTTTAGCGACGTTTTTGGACGTCGCTAAAACCACTTATTTTGGTAGTGTCGGATTATCCTAACCGACCACATATTGAACCTGGTATTTCAAATTACACTTAGATCATAGTTGTGTTTATTCTTGGTCATGATTACTGTGTTAATCGTTAGTGTTACATGTTGCATTTACATTTCAGTATTTAGTATTATATTACTTGTTTTTCACTTACTACATTTATTTGATTGCTTTATTTTGTATCATGTGACATAGACATTTGTTAGGATGTTTGTACTTGCTCCTTTCATGGCTGGATCGTACACAATTCTTGACTTGTGATCTATCCATCTGATGAAGCAGGACGAAGGCCATCTCGGAGCATCTTCTCGCTTAGTTCAATTATTAGTTTCATTATCTGCTATCGGATTTGTCTCCAGGAGACCTATTTTCATTTTTGTAATAGTTTGTGTTCAAATTCTTGTATTCACTTGCTTTATACTACTTTGATTATCAATTTATCATATCATGGTTATTTTCTATTCTGAATCTCTTTAGCATTGTGACTGAGTTACCTTGCTCGACTTGCTAGAACAGCACGCTACGTCACTTCGGTGACGTAGGCTGGACGTGCCTCACGCACCCGTACCCGAATATCATGCGGGCGCGGGTCGCGAAAAATAGAAATTCTGGAGAGTGGAGAGAGGCGGCTGCAAAACTTCCGGAGACTCTCCGACATAGAGTGGAGAGATTTTTTGGCCTTCAAGAGGCAACAGAAGTTTGGAGAGTGGAGAGAGAGGGTTAGGTAGGTTTAGGTTTTTTTTCTTTTATATCAAGTGAAGGGTAAAATGGTAAATAGATATACTGATTAATTTTCAATTTTTGGTTCCGTTTGGATTTCAGAATTCAAATCCGACACCCGACCCAATAACCGAAATATTGAAAACATAAAATCGATATTCGAACCGATTTCTTAAAAATCGAACCGAACTTCAATTTCAATATGGTTCAATTCGATTTTCAGTTAAAAACTGCAAATTGCTCACCCCTGGTCCACGTGCTTATAGAGTGTTTCTGTCCAATCTCATTAACTATCATGTACCATAATGATCAAGTAGCAAGTATGCAATATAATAAAAATATATAATATCTAACAAGTATCAAGTAAACAAGTATAGCACATAAATGCAAGTAAGACCTATCTATCGCACACATGTCAATAGTGATATAGAATCAATCCAATAAATGTGAATGAAATTCGGTGAACGACGAGTACTTGAACCAGAACCTGTGGAACAGGCCGTCGAGAAGATATGCATTATTCGAGAGAGGCTTCGTGTTGCAAAAAGTCAACAAAAGAATTATATTGATACTTATCGACGACCATTGAAATTTATAGTGAGAAACCACGTGTCCTTAAAGGTGACACATATGGTACGTGTGATGCAATTTGGTGTCAAAGACATGCTGAGTTATAAATTTGTTGGTCATTTCAATTTCTTTTTATATTTGTTGTGATGTAACTCATTCTCACTTGATTAATAATTTTATCAATCTGACATTTCTAATTGTGCACAGATCAGCTTCTACCGTTCATTTGGGGGAAAAAAAAAAAAAAAAAAAAAAACCTTTTGAGAAGTTGTACCAAACATGAAAGTCCTTTGCTTGAAGTCGACATTCACACGACCTCAACCCAGGGAGTTCGACTACAGAAACTCAAATAATAACTTACGATATAAGTATGACACGTGTGTGTAACTAACATTTAAAGTAGTGTATTAATTTTCGAACTCATGAGTTCCTATTGTATTTTTGATACTAGTGAACCCCCGCCACGACGTACGTCCAGTACGAATGGTCCCCACCACCGCCAACACCCCCGTCGCTCTCCACCTATCCCTGTGGGCTTCACCACGACAACCGTCCCATGACATGCATGTGGGGCCCACCCTCCCGGTACCAACTTAATGGTGGGCCCACATCAACAATATAACTAAGTGACAAATATACATTGTACATGCATAAAACAATAGGTAACCCCTCATTTGTGGGTCTCCTCAACGAGAGTACTAAGTACCATTCTCTTCCTCTTCGTCCTCTTAAAAAAAAATAATCAAAACTTTCGATTTTTCCCAAATCTCCAATTTTCCTCGACGAGATCTATATCGGGTTAGGGTTTTGATGTTGTTGGGATCGGCATGGGAGCGGACTACTACAACATCCTCAAGGTGAACCGGAACGCCACCGACGACGACCTCAAGAAGTCGTACCGGCGGCTGGCGATGCGGTGGCACCCGGACAAGAACCCGAGCAACAAGAAGGAAGCCGAGGCCAAATTCAAGCAGATCTCCGAGGCCTACGATGTAAGTTTCTCGATTCCCCCTTTTTGGGGGTAATTTTAGGGATTTTTTGAGCTTTTTTTTTATGGACAAGGGTTAGAAATATTTTTTTTGGAGAATTGCGTCATTTAACGTAAGAGAGAAGAATTTTTTGGGTGTCATCCATAGTAAATTTATGGAATTTTTAGAGATGTAGTTTAGGAAAGGGTCAAAGAAAATTTAGGTAAGGGTCAAAGTAAATATGTTTTCTTGGGGTTATTTTTTGGTAATTTTAGGGATTTTTGAGGCAATGTTAAAATTTATGTTTTATTTAGTATCATGTCATTAATGTAGGAAAAAGATGTTTCTTTTTGTGCAGCTTGTGGCAAATTTAGGGATTTCGTAGAGATTTGTATGGTAAGGACCAAAAAAGATGATTTTTTTAAAGAATAGGTAGGTTGGTAGAATTATAATTTGCTGATTGATTAGAGAGTGGAAAGAATTTTCTGGCTCTCTGCTTCAAACAGCTAATCTTGTATAGGTAAAATGAAGTGGATTGTGCTTTGGATATTTGATTTTGTGTAATATAGAGAATGGTATGATCTACCTTAAATTGATTACATTTTTGTGATTCTAATAGGTGGAATTTTAACATGTTTATGAATGCCATACAAAGTAAAAAAGTTGGTTCTAACTTAATCTTGTAGGGAATTTTATAATTTCAGTGTTTTTTGATATTCTCGGTATTTGGGTGTTTTTCTGAGTGACTTGGGACACGCATATGTTTATGGGTTTTGGTTCATATTAGGATGCGACTCCTATGTTCTATGGGCTTTGGATTCCTTAAGGTGGAAAGGAAGAAATGTGTTGGAGAGTGGAAAGGAAGAAACATGTTGGAGAGTGGAAAGGTAGAATGTAATTAAAGATTGCAGGATCCGGGGAGAAGAGAAGTAGAATCTTGAAAGTAGTTCCTTGCTTCTTCTTCTTCTTCTTTTCCGAGTTAGAGATTCCACAGTTTTTTTTTTTCCTATTTATATGGCTAGGATGAAATAGTATATTTTGTATTTAATTTGGATTATATAGGGAAATTTACCTCAAAATTTTCATAAAAATCCTTAAGGTTGGAAGGAAGGAATGCGTATGAGTGTGGAAAGGTGGAATTCAGTTAAAGTAATGGGGTTGAGAAGCAAATTAGAATTTTGAGGAAGCTCCGTTCCTTTATTTTGAATTATTCCGTCCACCCTTTTTCTGGTAGTTTTAGAGATTTGTAGAGTTGCTTATGTGGGTGAGGTCCATAACCATAAGGATGAAATAATCTATTTCTCATTTGATCTGGATGATTTTAGAGAGCTACATAGAAGATATACAACTTCCACGGCTCAAACTTCTTTTGTGGGCTCTTATGCTTCTCCCTTATTGTAGATACTTCAAAACAGGGAGTTCTATAGATTTTAGAGATTCTTGGTTTTTAATTGTAAGTTCAGTTTAGTTTTTTTTGTCCTTAGTATGTCCATGCGTTTTTGGGTTCCTGTTGGCCATAATGAGAATTGGATCTTTATATTTTTCCTGTATTTTGATTGCTTTGTCTCGAAATGGCTTATAAACATGCTTATAGAGTATTTTGATGGGAAGCTTTCTTTTACATTTTGCTTTGGATCCCTTAAGGTTGAGAGGAAGGAATGACTTGGAGAGTGGAAAGGTAGAATACAATTAAAGTTAGTTAACAGAGAGGTTAAGTATAACCTTGAAAGCAGTTATTCCTTGCTTTTAAAATTAAGGTTTTTTAATCCTGATGGCTTCTTTGGCCAGATGCTTTATTGGATAATATGTGCGGTTCTAGTTTGGATTTCTATGATTAAAGCAAAGAAAATCTCTACCTAGTATTTACATGATCAAAGATTTACTTGCTAGATTTCTGCACTTTTACTAATTTGGTTTGAAAGGAATGTGATTAAGTTTCTTAACGTTTGGTTCATTGTGGTTCTTACAGATTTATTTTGCAACCTACTGTAACTTTCGACAAATTCTCTGCTCTAATTTTATAGTATGTGGATCTGTCATGAGGAAATGTTTTAGTAAATATCATATATTAATGAACAAAGAGTTTATAGATGCTAACCGTTTGCCCTTATGTTTACCCCTCATAATTAGGTTCTAAGTGATTCGCAAAAGAGAGCAATATATGATCAATATGGAGAAGAAGGCTTGAAGGGCATGCCCCCGCCTGGCTCTCAAAGTGCAGCTTCATTCTCCAATGGTTCAAGAGGTCCAAGTAATTTTCAATTCAATCCTCGAGATGCAGATGACATCTTTGCAGAGCTCTTCGGGAACAATCCTTTTGGGTTCGAGGCAATGGGGCGTGCCAAATCTATGAGGTTCCAAACTGATGGTGCAGGCACTTTTGGTGGGTTTGGTGGTGTCAGTAGTGCCAATCAGTCATATACTGAGGGTGTTAGTTCAGCAAGCAGCTCACATCCACGTAAAGCAGCACCTGTTGAAACCAAGCTGCCTTGCAGTCTTGAAGAGCTCTACACTGGTTCAACAAAGAAAATGAAGATATCAAGGAATATCATGCAAGCTAATGGGTATTACTTCATTCCACGTTTTCTTATGCCCAACTTTACTTTATTGGTCTGGTATTCTTAATTTGCCATCAGAGTATAGCAGGGATAGTAAACAATTGGCTCTAATTTGCAGTTTATTGATTTTGGGTACAAGTGGGTGAATAAAATGTTACTTGTATCTTGCTTCTTCCATTTGCTTTTAAGATTTTTGCAACTGAAGCATTTTCATTATCTCTGTTCTCTGTTCTACTACTATTTATTAAGACATGGAGCAGTTTGCACTTCTGTGATACCATTTAGAAATGAGAAGGCTGTCCCTCTCTGGTTGTTTGTCCGAAGCTATTACATAATTTTGTTACTTCAGGCAATTATAGATTATTCTTTGACATCACATTGACATTTGGACAGTTGAAACTGGAACATTCCTATTTGAATTAGTTATGGGCCTTTTTTGATTTAATATTTATTGAATCTGCACTAGCATAATCCAGCTTGGACCATTTCCTAAGCAGGTCTTTTTCTCGTCATATTATTTAATTATTTTTGAATTGTTACTTGTCTGGTTCTATTTGGATCATTTCCTCATTCTCACTCGAATGTCTCTTTGATATTCCTACAATAATTAATACAAATTGTTGTCGTAATCCCTTGATTTTTTTTCAACTACCAAATTGAGGATACATTTCATTCAACTACAAAATTTTGCTACAACCTTTTATTCTCATGAATTATGGAGGAAAGTTAAATAGGACTCTTTGGAATCCTGGATAGAAGCTACGTGATGGAAGAACTGGAAGTTTGGTTGGTCAGTAGACAGTAGTTTGACTGCTGTAGATTGTTTGTTTTGAGGTGGTTGTTTCATTACCTCAGCAGTTTTCAATTGAACTTGGTTTAGCACTGGGTCTGGTTTTTCCAGGCTGAGTACGTACACGTATTTCTCAAAACAAAAGAAACTGGAAGTTTACTATATTATAGGCTTTTCGATGGTGAAGTATTGGGAGTAGTGATAATAGTAAACTATTTCTAGTTCGTTCTCAGGATTGTTGTGCAGAAAAGAACTTCATTATTTCTTCTACTGAAGTTGGTTATTAGTTTAAAATAATTTTGAAACATAGGAGTCCTTAAAATGCATAGGCAAGCCTTCATGCTTCTCTAATCAAGAAGCCAATTAATGGATAAACATGCAAATAATTACCAGACAACTCTTCTCTTTCTTTTATTCTTGACTCTCCCATTCTCCCTGATTTCAGGAACAAATCTCTCTCCCGAAACTGGGCCAGTTCAATCCACCCCCTACTGTAGCTACTTAAATTTGTTGCAACTTGAGATGACCCCAAAAATTTATCTTCTTTCTCTAGAAACCGTTTCCTTTCAGCCCACCCCTTATGGTAACAAAAAAATTTGTTGCAACTAGCGAGAACCAAATATTTATCCTCTTTCTCCTGAAACCGGACAGTTCAACCCACTCCATATGTTTGCAGCATTGATTCATTCAACTTGATACAACCCAAAGATTTTTTCTTTGATAAAGTAGTAGTTATACAGGAATTGCAGTCAGGCGTTTCTTAAAAGGTGCTTCCTTAAAGTAGAAGCAACGCCAATCAAAGGCTAATCCCAGAGGCAAGGGCCTTATAAGCAGAAGCGACACAAACTGTGATCTTTACAGAAGACTCTTGCATATGCTAGAATGATGATCATGTAGACCTTTAAAGTGCTATTTACCATTAGTAATTATCTACTTCGTAACAATTGCCAAAGTGGAAGTGGAACTTTGAAGTGATACCTTTTTTCCCTTCTACTTGTTTGTGAGCCTTTTAAGTGGCCTTCTTTAATCTTCTACAGTATCAATCTGTCTTGACAGTTTTTGAACCATGTTGTACACTATCATGAGAATAGCTAAACAATGAGTCAAGAATTTTCCATGGTAATGAGAACATTGTTGGCTTGGATGCATCATCGTGATTCTGATATCAAGCAAACATTTCAGTGTAGCTTCTTAATGGAAATGCTTTTGATTTATGTGCCTAGTATTTTATTCATATTTACAGGAGATCAGCAACAGAAACAGAGATTCTAACAATAGACATAAAGCCTGGGTGGAAGAAGGGCACCAAGATCACATTTCCAGACAAGGGGAATGAGGCGGCAAACCAACTCCCTGCAGACCTCGTCTTTGTGATTGACGAGAAGCCCCATGAGGTTTATAAGAGGGACGGCAATGATCTCATTGCCCACCACAAAATCTCGCTGGTGGATGCTCTTGCAGGGGGCACAGTGAACTTCAAGACCCTTGATGGCCGTGATCTGGCCATCTCATTGACGGATGTGGTTACTCCCGGGTACGAGCTTGTGATTGCCAAGGAAGGGATGCCAATCGCTAGGGAGCCTGGAAACAAGGGAAACCTCAGGATCAAGTTTGATGTCAAGTTTCCCTCGAGGTTGTCTGCGGAGCAACGGACTGGCATTAGGCAGATTTTGGGAGGTCGAGTTGATCCACTGCTCTGACATCAACCAAACTTAGGTTGCAGCTACTATTTTTAATTCTTTTCCGCTTATCAAATGTTAACCTTTTCACTTGACAATGAAATTGAGTATAGAGTGTAAAATGCTAGGAAGCACAGACACTTCAACATCGGTCTGCCTTCATGTCATGTTGTCCGACACGATAGAAACTTGGAGAACACTAAGATATGGCAAATGTGTTCTGTGTCCATGCTGTATCCTGTCGTATCTGTGTCCGTAGCATAGGTAAAATGGCTGTTTGAGGACTGCCATTATATAGAGTTCTCATTTGGCCTTTGGTATAGGTGGTGTCTGTATGGTACAGGAGGGGTTTGTAAATCTATAAAGTTCATATAGTAATCTCCTGTGAATTATTTGTGGTATTATTCTTTTGATTACTTGTAGTTTTGTATAAAAAATGGGTACATAAATTATGAACAGCGGTTTTCCCTGTTTTCATGTTTTTGAGATTAATGTCTAATCTGCCTGATGATGACATTAGTTTAGAACTATGCATCTTTTTCTACATTGATATAGAGTGAATGTGACAGTAATTTGGACTTCAGGATTTTGGGACTAGTTCTGTTTGGCTTTTTTCTACAGACACCTCAACTTTTACTTTGGGTAGCCCAACTTTTTTGGTAAATTATTTACAAGTTTGCCACCCAAAAAAATTGTTTCAGGCTAGTCCATTTTTTTTCCTGGACCGTCAAATAATTAGGCAGTCCTCCAATAGGGAGGACTGTCAAATATTTGACAGTCCCCCTCCTCCAAATCCTTGGCCGCACCGTTGTCCCTTCCACGAACCACTCGACACCGCTGTCACCATCATCTTCCCTGAGTCGGCGGCCACCCTCCAGCCCTGTCAACCCCTATCTTCGGCCGTTCCTCCGCAACCGTGTCGCGGCCAGCGAGCCAGGGCACAGCGTGCAGCTTCTCGTGCCGTGACCACCAGATCCCTCGTCATGAGGAGAGTAAGGCAGGCGGGAGAGAGCGGGGGGGGGGGGGGGGGGGGGGGGGGGGGGGAGCGACAGGTGGGGGAGCACGGCTGGTGAGGGAGTGCGGGGACAGGTGGGAGCGTGCAGCAGAGAGCAGCGGGCGAGGGAGTGCAGGGAAGAGCGGTGGTAGGATTTGTCAAAAGAGTGACAGTCCTATAAGAGATTAGGACTGTCAGTTTTGCTGACAGTCCTAAAGTATACTGGGAGTTGGGCTTGGGATTGTACTGAGTGAAAGTTCTATCAAGCTGGGTTGTCCTGAAGTAATGAGCTGTCTTGGAGTAAAATGTGGAGTGCCT